>JAFIRS010005016.1:0-68002 GCA_018342105.1 Gonioctena quinquepunctata
TTTTAATCACCAGAATCGCAGTTAATACTTAAAAGTAGCTTAGTTTCAGCAAATACTTATTTTTATCAAGCGCGTATTTAAGGGGGGGGGATAATGGGAGTAATTAACCCCTCCCCCCCAGGTTCTTGAAGAGGAGGAAATTTCCCATGAAAAAGTCCCGGAACTCTGTCTCAATTATTTATAATTTTAATTCAACGTTGAAAATAGGGCTCCGCGTGGGCGTTAATGCAGGAATACAGCACCTCTCGAGAGAGCAATGTACATAAAATATTTTTTATAGTATTAAATATGAATTTAAAAACTCAAAAAATTATAGTATCATTTGATAGATGGTATTCCACCCTATATATTGGAAGGTGTAAGTGAGTGGTTGGCAACACCACTACATATCTTTAATTTAATCCTAACAACGAATGAATTTCCGAGTTTATGGAAAACAGCTGTGGTTACTCCCATTCTCAAATCTGGTGACAAGATGGACATTGAGAATTTCAGGCCTATATCAATAATGCCGGCACCTTCAAAATTATTTGAACAAATCGTAAATTCAAGGTTATATGGATATGTTGAGAATAGTATAATTGTCACTTCGAAGTGACAATTGTCACTTAGTGACAATTGTCACTTTGAAATGGCGATTCCAGATGTTTTTTAAGTGACAATTGTCACTTCGAAGTGACAATTGTCACTTCAAAGTGACAATTGTCAGTTCAAAGTGACAATTGTCACTTCAAAGTTCAAAAATACAGTTCCATACTTGCCTCAACAAAATGGGGTTGCAGAACGCAAAAATAGGACTCTCTGTGAAGCAGCAAGATGCATGCTGATCGATGCTGAGTTGCCCAACAAGTACTGGGGTGAGGCTGTTGTTACTGCAAATTACCTGCAGAATCGTCTATTAAGTAAATCTATAAATAAAACTCCATTCGAACTATGGAATGGTGAGAAGCTGAAACTAGGTCATCTGAAAAGTTTTGGAAGTATTGCCTTCGCATATGTTCCAGCAGAAAAACGAAGGAAATGGGACCCTCATGCAAAAGAAGGAGTTTTTGTGGGTTATGATGAACATTCGACTGGCTATCGAATCTTGGATCCCTTGACAAGTAGAATTACGATTAGTAGAACAGTTGAATTCATTGAAAATGAGCATTCTTCGGGATATGAGAGAACAGAAAAGAAAAATATAGATATGGGTATACAGAACGAAATTGAAGTCTCCTATGAAAATAATGAAGAAAATATTCTTACGAAAATTGAAGATTACGAAGATATAAGAAAACGGAGAGAAGTTGAAAATCAAATACAATCTGGAGAAAATCAGATAGAAAATGAAGAATTCAATGAAAACCAAATCAGGAGATCTACAAGAATAAATAAAGGAATACCTGCACCTAAATTAACATACATGGCAACGAATGCATTTCCTAGAGAACCAAAATCATTCAAAGATTTGATGAGTTATCCAGAATGTGAAAAATTCAATTAGCAGAAGGCTATACACGATGAATTGGAATCTTTTGAAAGAAAATGAGTATGGGAGTTAACAGAACTTCCTACAGATAAGGAACTGATTGGTACTAAATGGGTTTTCAAAATGAAAAAAAAACAATAAAGGGGAAATAACCAGGTATAAAGCACGTTTAGTTGCCAAAGGATATACTCATAAATATGGTGAAGACTATGACAGCACATTTGCTCCAGTTATGAAACAAAGTAGTTTAAGAATACTTTTATCAATAGCAGCTACGCATAATCTCAACATTAGACATTATGATGTTAAGACAGCATTTCTCAATGGTGAATTGGAGGAGGATTTATACATATCACAGCCTGATGGTTTTGTCAGAGAAGATCAATCTCACTTAGTATACAAACTGCAGAAATCAATATATGGACTGAAACAGGCAGCAAAATCCTGGAATGAAAAACTGAAAAATATTTTGGTTTCCAGTCTAGTGAAAATGATAATTGTATGTTTAAGAAGCAGGAAGAAGGGGAAAATTTATATCTCCTGATATATGTCGACGATATATTGATTGGCCATAGAAATGCATTGGGAGAAAAATTAAATAATCATTTTGAAGCTGTGGACTTGGGTGATATACATTATTTCTTGGGAATAAGTATTTTTCGTTATGAAGATGGTAACTATTTGTTAGACCAAGAAAATAAAATCAATAAAATGGTTGATGAATTTGGATTGACCAATGCATATCCTGTATTAACGCCAATGGATGCGGACTATCATAAACTCAATGAGAATTCAAAATTATTGCCAAACAATGATAATTAAGGAAAGTAGTGGGGGTGCTGTTGTATTTATCAACTAAAACTTGTGATAAAAAAGTGTCTTTATATTTTAAATACATTGCAACAGGAGCGGTTGGTTGGATAAGCTCTACTTCATGTTCATAGAGACACAGGAGACTGGATTTCATTTTGTGATTTTTATTTTAACGAAAGAAATCTTTGTATTTGTACCTTCTTATAAGTATATGTATTTATTTTTTAATTTTATTTGTGTTTGAATTTGAATGAAAAAAACCTTACGTGTTTTTGTAATAGAAAGTTTAATGGTTTCCAACTATTTTTAATGCCATACAATTTTTTAAATAACAATTACATATAAATATATGACTATATACAAAGTGATGGTATTGATATTCATCTTCAAATGCTTTTCACCATGTACGTTTTTAATCACCTATCATCATGGCAACAATGAACGGGAGGAACATAAAAGCTGCTTCTTCGAAAGCGATATTGGTATGTATTGTATGCGGGTTCAGAACAGTCGGTGCAGTTGTGTAGTTTACCGGTTACGTGAGTGAATCACAACGTTCGGCCGTGCATCGCAAAAACACTTGGATTTAATTCGTAGCGTTCGTATTGTTCAGAGAGGTTGAGGTTCATTTAGTTTAGATGAAAAATTAACAAATTGACGATCGCATGGCGTTATTTAGATTCGAGCGAACTGGAATCACCTTGAGTTTCTTGAAAAATTCATCCTACAAAATGTATTTTATAAGTACGAAAGCGTTTAAGAATCAACGGGTGCGAAGTTATCCACAACCACAAAATACACTGAGAAAAATTTAACTCGGATCTGTTTCTCGTTAAAATGACGATGGAAGGCTTATTTCAGTAAACGATCGAATTATGTAGGTTGATAAATGTAAGAAATTATATTTAGAATGCGTTATCCCCGGGGACGGGGGTGTAATCGGGGTGGAAATGTTGAAAAAATTAAATATACATGCAAACGGCACTGTAGAGTATTTTGTTTGCAGAATCAAATACAGGAGATTGAAATACATAGCACCGATATATGAAATCATTTGTCCCTCGGAGGTGAGTTTTGGGGTGGAAATGTTGTAAAAAATCAAAATTCAAATTAAACAGCAGTGTAGATTTTCTAATATGCAGAATCAAATTCCGGAGGTCAAATAATAGCATCCTGATATATGAAATATTTGTCGCCCGTGGTGAGTTTTGGGGCTGAGAATATTGGAAAAATCAATATTCAGTTTAAACGACGCTGTAGAGTTTTCTGGTATGCAAAATCAGATTCAGGAGGCGACAAATGATTTCATATATCAGGTGGTATGTATTTCGACCTCCTGAATTTGATTTTGCATACCAGAAAACTCTACAGCGTCGTTTAAACTGAATATTGTTTTTTTTTAATTCTCACCCCCAAAACTCACCCTCCGACGGGGCGACAAATGATTTCATATATCAGGTGGTATGTATTTCGACCTCCTGAATTTGATTTTGCATACCAGAAAACTCTACAGCGTCGTTTAAAGTGAATATTGTTTTTTTTAAAATTCTCACCCCCAAACCCGGGGCAATTTCAGGTGGTATGTATTTCGACCTCCTGAATTTGATTTTGCATACCAGAAAACTCTACAGCGTCGTTTAAAGTGAATATTGTTTTTTTTTTATTTCTCACCCCCAAAACTCACCCTCCGACGGGGCGACAAATGATTTCATATATCAGGTGGTATGTATTTCGACCTCCTGAATTTGATTTTGCATACCAGAAAATCTACACTGCTGTTTAATTTGAATTTTGATTTTTTACAACATTTCCACCCCCAAAACTCACCCTCCGACGGGGCGACAAATGATTTCATATATCAGGTGCTATGTATTTCAATCTCCTGTATTTAATTCTGCAAACTAAAATACTCTACAGTGCCGTTTGCATGTATATTTAATTTTTTTAACATTTCCACCCCGATTACACCCCCGTCCCCGGGGACAACGCATTCTAAATATAATTTCTTACATTTATCAACCTACAGAATTCGATCGTTTACTGAAATAAGCCCTCCATTGCCATTTTAACGAGAAACAGATCCGAGTTACATTTTTCTCAGTGTATTTTATGGTTTTGGATAACTTCACACCCGTTAAGGATCACACAGTCTTTTCGACTTTGAAGTCGGAATTTCCAACTTACAAATTGGAATTTTATAATTCAGACGTCAATGTCGGACATTCCGATTCAAATCTCGGAAATTGCGATTCTAATCCGAAATTTCATAATCTCTGACTTTGAAGTCGGAAAAATTAACTGTGGCCCTCTAACGCTTCCGTAGAAAAGAAACGTAAGGAATGAATGCGAATTTTATACCACGTATTTAAATCAATCGGAAGCTTCAATTTGACAACTGCAACTGCAATTTGTACCATTCGATCCGCGTCCGTCAATAATAAGGAACATTTTGTTATCAATAATTATTCATTTTAAACCATTTTGAATCAATAAGCAAGTATCGAAATTTGGACGACAAATCTAGCATGGCAGTTAACATGTTAACAAGGTTTCGACATAGCTTTTGTCATCTTCAGGTTAAAAACACCAAAATAACTAAAAACACAACACGTTACTTAATACAATATTGAAATATGTATGATATGTATGAATATGAGTTCTCTCTTACAAAATGTTCTATTTCTTCGTTAGCATTGAACGAATGGTGTGGTGTGGAAGGTGTGTGATTTCGTTGTTTATCTTTCATGTTTTTTCTCATTCATAAATACACTTAAAGGATTAAGTTATAGTATATGAGCCTTACTGTATTATGGCAGCATGTAAAGATCAGTTTTCATTAATACTATTATTAACAAAGTTAAACAAGGTTGTTATGAATCTGGCTTGAGTTTTTTATATTATTTCTGTTGATAATACTGTTGGGCTCTTTTTTATGTGTATCATTTCAAGGAATGTTCTTACTTTTGGACTTCTCTCTTTGGTAGAAATTTCAACTTTGTTAGTGTCGAACTTATGTTGATTTTCTTTTTCGTGTTTGGATACGGCTGTAATATCAGTTCTTGAGTATATAAGGGCTTGGAGCTTGTTTCCGCTTTTGCAATAATTGTTTTGTTTAGCCTATACTTGACAAAAGTAAATTAATTATTATCCACCATTTTTCCTGAAATCCATGTTCTCTGAATAAAATTAACTTCTTCGGTATACATTCTGAAGGATTTTGAAAATCACCGCCCAACCAAGAGACATTTTGATACGCCCCTGATACAGATCATTTTATACAATCACCTGAAACGTTTCAGAAGTAACCTTGATCCCTAGATTCCACAAAATGACATTGACTTTTATCAGTGAGTTGAGTGGCATTGATATCAACAAAAGAAATGTGGATAATGAGTAATCTAATGAGTAATCTAAGTGAAATATGATTACACTTATCGTATAATTTTAATTATGGTTATTATCATAACATAATAAATGGGGTTTATGGTCCTCTCATTGAGATTTTACTAATATTAGAAAGTAAGTCACAATCGGGGTAATTTTCCAGTCACAATCGGGGTAATTTTTAAAGTCACAATTGGAGTAATTTTCCAGTACTAATAAAGAAGCATTATGAAATATACATGATGGATACACACATTGATGTATACAACCATACACTTATATATACATAAACACATATATACATAAACATACATACACACATATATATATATATATATACACATATACACATATATATACATATATATATATATATGAACTATTATACACACATATATACATCATACATTGCTCAGTTATGTGTTTATCTCTGGTTAACAATTTCGGTAAATATAAGTCTATCTTTGGCATTCCATTTTTGCAGTTCTTTTTTAAACGTTCGGTAGTTTTTTATATCTTTCAAGATATAAACTGTACTTTTGATCATTGTTCGATTACAAAAACCTTCTACCTACTGAACATGCCATAACATAACTAAATATATCTGGATACCAAATGAATAAAATTAAAATTGTATTTTATATCCCAACACGAGACATCCTTTTTCGAAATTTTCAAAAGGTTTAATATTTTGATCAACAGTTATTGGCCATCCACAATTTAACATAATGACATGTGTTTTTGCTGTTCATAACGTTGTTTCCTTTTATATTTCTCGCCAATTAACTGGCAAACTTTTGCTTTCAGTAACATAATTAAAATAAGAACCATCTAAATCTTCCTCCAAAGGAACATCCAAGGGATGCCTTGAGAAACAAACTGCATCATTGTTCTTTGTATTTACATATTTCATTTCGTATGTGGATAATGATATTGCTCATAGTCGAAGACGATTTGCTGTTAATTATGGAATTCCCTTAGTAGGTGGTAACAATGCAGTCATTGGCTTGTGATCTGTGGACATAATAAATTTTCGACCATAATAAATGTCAAAAATCAAACGTTGGTGATTACCTTTTGTTTATCCGAAACCTGTCGATTTTGTCAGTTTATTGAAATGCGACGCGGCCTACGTCTCCAGAGATTAATAAAATATACTGAAATTGAATGCAATACGACATATACAGTGAGTTTAAAAAGATTGCACCATATGGGAAACTTTTTTATTATCCATTTCTCAGAAAATTGTATTCGTGATAAAAGGGTGCAATGCGGAAAACTTGCATTTGAGTTGTCAAAATTCTGAATTTACAAACGGTGTACATGGGAGAACAAAAAATAGGAATTGTGAACAGGAGTAAACTACCCTTATTTTCGACATTATCGTAAAAGTTTATCGAGAAAAGTTATTGAGAATTAGAAAAAATATTCAGATTTGGAATCACACCCATCTACACAACTTTTTTTTCCATTTTTTTTGTTCTACTCTCATGAAGCGTACTAGTATCTCGCCTCCTTTATATCACTATAATAATATTTTAATGCAAATTTTGGTCCAATTTATTATTTGTACTAGAATATCGACGTTTGTTGGAAATGGTTTTAATTTTTACCCGTTTTTTGGTGCAAATTTGTTATTTCACTCTGTATGTATGTCCATAATAACTATCCGTATGATTTAATGGGAGAAAATAATTTAATTAATCAATAACTTATTGCTAAACAATTAAATAATGCAAATTGGTAAGTTTACGCTGACTTTAATCATTGTATTATCTTAAAGGGTAGTCCTAATTTATGTACTAAATATAAAGAAAAACCAAAGTACAAAAATGTTCAGAAACCTGAATAATCAATCATTGAATCCTTAATCAATCAATCAATCAGTTTATTTTCCTTGTGGCATTTACATGTATAGGAATAGTCAGACATTTATGTTAAACGTAAAAACGTTAAACGTAAAAAACGTAAAATAAAATGCATAAAAATTAAAATACCGTGTGTGCTATCTCACATTATTTAATAATAAAAAATCACGTATATCATAAAAATATTTTTCAGCTAAAAACAATTTGAGTTTTCCTTTGGAATGTAATAGGGAGCCACAAGACTTTATTTCCTTTGGAAGATTGTTGAACAAGAAATATTCAGCTTCGTCTTTTGTATTCGAATGTCACTTTTATGTCGCGTATTATATTCGTGAAATGCATGTTTGTTCTGGAAAACGTATAAACATATTTCAAATATATAGAGACTAGGTACTGTCAGTATATTGAAAGCTTTAAAAATATTTTTGGATAAACCCATCCGCGGAACTTCGAAAATACACCTCAAAATTCGTTTCTGAATAATAAAAATATCCCGTGCGTGTGTTGAATTGCCCCAAAAACAAATACCATATTTCAACCGGGATTCGATTTGTGCATAATACAAACTCAGGAGCTGATGCATATCCAAAACAGTGCGAAGGTTAGAAAACATATATTTCAATGAGCTCAATTTTGAAATTAATTGTTCATATTGAGGTTTCCAGTTCAAGAATTCATCTAGATAAATTCCTAAAATGTTTACCGGTTCATGAGAATTAATGAGTAATTTATTTTCTACCATAATCTGCATATTTTCTAAACTTTTTTGACAATTGTGAATCCTTATAATTTGTGTTTTTTCAACATTGAAAAAAAATTTACGCCCATTGAACAATCTTGCTACTTCATTAATGCTATCATTACATTTTACTTCTAATATTTTTGTCAATACTACGACCTAAATGATTCACATTCAAAGTAAACAGTATAGGCCCTAATATTGAGCCCTATGGGACGCCTCTAATCAAATCCCCAGTATCAGATTGGATACTATTATTTTTTCTACCATGTTGAAATTGTAAGCAGACTATTTGTTTTCGGTCCTCTAGAAATGATGAGACCCTTTCAAGTGGTGAACCTCGCAAACCATATGTTTCCAATATTGATAAGAGTTTGTCATGATTAACGCAGTCGAATTCCGTACTTAAATCGCAAAATATTGCAGCAGGACATTCGCCTCCGTCAATCATAATTTTATGATAGAATGAAGACATTGCGGTAGTACTTGACATTCTCGAGTGGAAACCATATTGTTTCTCACTATTTCATATCTATCTAAGAATGGTGAGAATATTGAGAAAAGTATATTCGAAATTTTTTATCGCCCGGTGATTTTCTAATAGAGTAGAATCTTTCTTTTTGAAAAGAGGAACCACTTTTCCTGTTTTCAGAATATTCGGAAAGGCGCCACACTCAAAAGACATGTTAATCAAGTGTGTCAATGGTTTTATAATTGTATCAATAACACAATTCAATAAGAATGCTGGAACATCATCCAGACCTGCTGACTTCTTATTTTTCAATTTATGATTCAGTAGTGAATATAGTCCATTTTCTGTATACGGACATAGTTTTAAATTTCCATATGTCTTCCTTCCAACACCAAACATGTTATTGTTCGTGTACAAAAGTCTTTATTGGCATTTTTGTTCAAAAAGATTTTGTTATTTTGGCATAACATTTTCTAATTCATCGATATTTTAAAATTAACTTTTACTCGCAAAAATTTTGGTTGCTGTATTGTTTTCATCATATTTCAAAGAATATCTGAACATTTCGTGAAGATCTGGGCTGACCCCAAATACTTGACCTTCACCCAAGCTCTGAAAAGAGGTTTCAGGGAAAGTTTGATAATAACAAAAAATATGGTAAGATATGACAAAGTAGTAGCAATCATAGGGACTGGACACAAATTCGTTCTGATCCATTTGATTTAAAAAAACTGGAACAACTGACGTTAACACCATTAACTATAGTTATGAAAAATATAGTTTTATCATATGACAAAGTACAATAGCAATAAGTTCATTATTTGCAGCAATCATAGGGACTGGACAAAATTCGTTCTGATCCATTTGATTTAAAAAAACTGGAAAATTAACCTCACTGGAGTTAAAATAGCTGCTTCTGTCCATGTTATGAAAAATATAGTTTTATCAAATTAAGTCTGCATTCCAATCTAATATTGCTCCCAATAGGTATATTTCGAAAATTTCAATGAAACATCGTAAAAAATTCAATAATTTGTCACTTTCTAATACCCGAGAACATATTCATTTTTGTCCTTATTGGCATTGAATTTTATTACCCAATTATTAATGAAAAACATGCACTCGATAATTTTCATGATGTATAATGATATTACTGTTTAATTGAACCAAAATAGGTTACTGATGAAACAAATATTGACAATACACTGCATATTCCCGGAAATTATTGTTGTTGAAATGTTTCCAAGCCCACTCGGAAAGATAATGATTTTTCATAATGAGTTGTGTATATACTGAATGAAATGATTGGGATAATTATTAAATCTATTATCGTGAAAACCTGCAGCTGCCATTTTTTTTGCTTTATTAATTTAAAAATATGTTGATTTATGAATGAATTTTTATGACTGGAGACCCAAACTCCATGCTTGCATTCAATCTTTGTAAAATCATGAGTTATTTGTTGAATAAAATACAAGCCCAAAGTAGCCTTTTTTACCAAATCGTTAGCAGAAAACAGACAGTGCCATTGTTTGAAAACTTAAGTTTATAGCAAAACCAACTTATCATCATTGCAACCACAGAACACATATACATAGAAGATAAATTGTAATGAACCGCTCTGGAAATGGGTTTTAGTTCACGGTACTGTTCAATGCGGCGTTGATGCACGAATTGAAACATATTATTGACAACAGATGGCAAACTTGATGGAATGTTTGGACTAAAAATGGTAGTTTGACGTCTGAGGCTTCAGTGGCGACATCTTTTGACAACATCAGGTACTTAAAAGCGCACCAATATTTGAAAAGTTGCAATTTCTCTTCAATGGAGGCGCTTTCTGGCGTATTCAAAACGCATTAATGTTCATTATCAATGAATTCATTGATAAAACAGGAATACATTTTGAATACATAAGTGCCAGAAAACGGCTAAAATGCCGACAGAAAATCTTCTATTTAGTATTTAATCGAAAAAAATGTCCACATTAGATATGCAAAATGAAATTATCATTAAAAATATGTTTTCAATCATTATTAAAATGATAGAGATTTTTTTTTTAATAAATAATGTATGTCAAGGTAGTCTTGGGAGTATAGTATATAGCCAATAATAAACAAAGTAGATATATAACTTTTAATTCCATGGACAAAAACACAAGAACAGAGGCAGGAGATTGGTATAATGAGATACCAGCTGTGTTTTCTCCACAATCCATTTTTATCATACAGCGAATCCCAAAAAATATACAACAAATGGAAAAATTTATTTATTTATAAAATTTGGTGATCAGCAAGAAACTTATAATGGGCGATCAAAGAGTTATATTAAGTTTTTGGCATGTACAAAAAAAATAATCAGGAATAATGCACTCCTATTTGTCAAAAACAGGAAAAAATTAAAAATAGCCATGAATTTGATATTTCATCATTTTTTTTCTATCTACACCCTACTGGTATGTCATTGTCTTATCATTCGAATTATTTTTTATGATATATCTTCTAGTGAATAATGAATAAGTTAAATTGTACTTGTGTTTTTTGGCTTTATTATCAATGTTGCATGGTATCTAGATACATGAGTATCTCTCTAATCTTGGAAATCTGAATAATCATAAGATAAAAATGAAATTTTACCTATGAATTTTTTTGTACCTACCTATTTAAAAAAAATCTTCCACAAACTCAACCTAACTCTTTGATCGCCCAATATGAGTTTATCGATAAGCGCCAACTTTTACCCGGATTTTTTTTGTGACATCAATCATAAAAGTTTGCCATTTGTTGCATAATATTTGGGCACGACGTAGGTATTGTAATTTGAATACCAAATAATGTTAATAAAAAAATCTTACCCAATAGTATCGTAGGATATGCAATTTTGGAGAGAACCCTATGGCTAACTATTTTGAACTCATCTTTGAAATGAATATCACACACAAGATAATTTTTGGGAATTTGTTCATTTTGAATAATTCTGGCTTCTTATCTGGTCTAGGAAATCGATTGCGTTTACTGTACAAATCCACACAGTTTGGCACACAACATTTTTTGGGATGAAAACTTCCGATTCCACACCCCATGTTTGAAAAATTAGCACTGCCACAATCTCAGATGGATGCATTATAAAGGTAGTGTTAATTTTCTTTTTATACCCAATCTTCCACTGAAACGAGATTGAAACAAACTAATTAATGTAGAATTAATATAATTATACGTGGAATGTGATTAAAAATGCATTCAATCAAAGCGTAATCCAGCCAGTTAAACCAAAAAAAAAATTATGGGATATCCCATTAAAAATGGCATACCTTTAACCTATAAAGTAATACTAATAGAATATTTATTAATAAAGTAATGTCTTTCAAATTTTCATTTTAAATGATGTCGATTAAATGTTCAATAAAATCAAGGATATTCTTGGAATATAATCACTTTCAACAGTGTTTGTTCTTGTTTTGTGATTCACTCACTACCCTCATGTTCCGATATTGCTGGAAATACTGGCCACAGTAAGTAATTTCGGAACGCTTTACAGTGGGAGTAAACTTTACCAAAGAGTAGATAGAGTAGAAACAAGAGAAATCACTAACCCTATTCAGAATGAAATAGTAAAATCGTTTCAAAATTCTCCAAATGCTGTCACTTTTGATTTCATTCATAATGTAACGTAAATAAACTTAACTTGGTTTTAATAATTTATTTCACACTTAATCTACAACTTAATTTATATTACTACGCCACTGTATAGCTCGATCGTATGGGCTCGTTCAGACTGCCCGACTCCACTTGAGGGTTGCCTATTTATCTCCGATACAGCATTCTCGATGTTTCGAATTCGGGTAGTTGGCGACCGGCATGTTCCAATTGTTTCCAATATCGACCGTTGCTCTCCACGGCAGAGCGACTGGACTGTTCTCGAACATCTCCGGGGATGACCTCATCGCTGTCGACGGCAACGCGCGAGGCGACAGGTCCGGCCTAGGTTCGTTACATTGCCCCCTTCTTAAAGACATTTCGTCCCGAAATTTCATCCTTGGAGTGTGACGATATCTGCATGACTCCCCATATCTGCACCGTGAAGTTCGATGGAAGTAACACTCCACGGTCTTCATGATCGGTCGTGGAAGAGGGTTACAGCAAACCAAAATCTTGACGCCGCTGGATCTGAATATCGCCTCCAGCATACTTCTTATGACTCTCCAGTCCAACCCATCAATACCACAGGACAATTTTGGAATTGCTAGATCCACCAGATTCTGGTCCACCATAGTATCTCTTAGTTTGGTGAGACTCTTCCAGACATCTTCATAGGACGGTTTATCTTGGGAATGCCTCTTGGTAACTAGGTAGTAGATGTTTCTCTGGCCTTTCTTCAACTGTAGCACCCCACCAACTTCTGGATTCTGCCCCCGCAGTGTTTGGAGTTGACCAAATTTCTTGGAGAACACTACGGCGATGCCCCTGGACATTCGAAGATCTTCTGCCACACAGTGCGCTAGTGCGTAGTCAGCAGGCACCTCGAAAAGGTCTCGTGACTCCTCTCTAGTAACTCCCATGTAGAACTTTCTGCCCGTTTGAATACAAGGACATAAACTTCTTCGAACGTCATATTATCCTCCGGTGGCTTGAGGGTGCGAACTTGGTCATGGTTTCCAGCGTAAGGGCCAACCTGTTGAAATGGACGACCCTTGGTTTCCCTCGGGTGGCTTATGGATTCGGTACACAAGGTCGTTTATCCTTTTCACGATTTTATACGGGCCTTCCCACGAGTTCCGCAACTTTGGTGATAGTCCACGACGACGTTTGGGGTTGTACAGCCAAACCAGGTCATCAACCTTAAATCCTCCAGCGTCGGCCTTGATGTCATAGGTCTTCTTCATTTTATCGCTGGCACTCTGGATGTTCAACCGGACTCGTTCGTGGATGTCGTCCATTCTCTGCCGAAGTTTGCTGACGTAGTCCTCTCCCGCAGTGTCTTGTCCTGGCGGTATCCCAAACTTCAGGTCACAAGGCAGTCGCAGTTCTCGGCCCATTATAATACTAGCAGGAGTTTGACCGGTTGACTCGTGTACTGCGGATCGATAGGCCATCAGGAACAAATGAAGATACTGGTCCCAGTCTCTTTGATGGTCAGAGACAACCTTGGACAAGTGGCGGTTGATCGTCCTGTTCATCCGTTCCACCATTCCATCGGACTGCGGATGTAGGGCCGTGGTTCTTGTCTTGCGGATGTTCAGCAGTAGACATATTTCTTGGAAAAGGTTGGATTCGAAATTTCTGCCTTGATCCGAGTGCAGCTCCATTGGAATACCGAATCGACATATCCACTCTTTCACCAAGACGTCGGCGACGGTGATGGCTTCCTGGTTGGCAGGGCATAGGCTTCCGCCCACTTACTGAAGTAGTCCATTGCCACAAGGATGTATTTATTCCCGTGGTCGGATACGGGAAACGGGCCGGCGATGTCAATGGCGATTCTCTCGAACGGGCTGCCTACGTTGTACTGACGCATCGGGGCCTTGGGTCGTATTCGAGGTCCATTGCTAGCAGCGCATACAGCGCACTTCCTGCACCAGTCCTGGACGTCAACTTGACAATTGGCCCAGTAAAACCGTTGCCTCACTTTCTGCAGGGTCTTCGTCACTCCCAGATGTCCTCCGGCGACTCCATCATGGATTTCCGCAGCACTTCCTCTCTTCTGTTCCTGGGAACAATTATTTGGCGTCTGTCTTCCCACCAATATCGGCCTCCAACACACGTTTCAGGATCCCATTGTCCAGAATAAGAGAGTTCCATTGTGCCCAATAGGACTTAACAGCCGGCGAGTAACCTGCGACTTCCTGCCATGATGGTCTTCGATTGCCCTTCTTCCAGCTGACGACTAAGCCAAGGTCGGGGTCCTCTCTTGGTCTTTCTGGATCTTGCTGTCATTCCAGTTGTCATCCATTGCCGCGGTTCTACAGAGTGTTGCTTCTTCTCTCTGCTCGTCGGCAATGTGAGCAATCATCTGGACATGGTCTTCGCGACAAGGCATCTGCATTCTTATGGCTAGTTCCGGCTCGATGTTCGATCTCGAAATCGAATTCTTGGAGTCTCTCGATCCAACGTGCTACTTGACCCTCAGGATTTTGAACTGTAAGAGCCATTTGAGAGCTGCATGGTCAGTTCTCAACAGGAATCTTCTTCCATACACGTACTTGTAGAAGTGTTCCACTCCCTTTACAACAGCTAACAGCTCTCGCCTGGTGACACAGTAATTGCGCTCTGGTTTGCTAAGCGTCTTGCTGAAATAACCAATGACCTTCTCCTGTCCCTCCTGGATCTGAGATAGGACAGCTCCAAGTCCCACGTTGCTGGCGTCCGTATCCAAAATGAATTTCCTTTGGGTAGGGATAGCTCAGTATAGGTGCGTTGATCAAAGCTCCTTTCAGCTTCCTGAATGAGTCTTGACATTCTTCGACCACTGGAACTTTGTTTGGCCTTCCGTGAGCTTGGTCAGTGGTTTAGCGATGTTGGGAATCCCAGCACATATCGGCGATAGTATGTGCATAAACCAAGGAAACTTCGAAGTTGGTGAATGTCTTTTGGGATGGGCCAATCCTTAACAGCTTTGATCTTCTGGTCATCCACTGCTACTCCTTCCCAGAGACAACGTGGCCGAGGTATCGTACTTCTTTTGGAACAGATGGCATTTCTTAGGGCTCAGCTTCAATCCGGAGTTCCTCAGTCGCAGGAATACTTCCTCCAAGTTTTCACGTGGTCCTCAAACGATCTGCCGACCACAATTATGTCGTCGAGATACACTAGACACGTGTTCCATGAGAGTCCCTTCAGTTACTGTGTCCATCAATCTTTCGAACGTGGCGGGAGCATTACAGAGCCCGAATGGCATAACGGTGAACTGCCACAATCCTGAGCCGATGGTAAAAGCAGTCTTTTCTCGATCTTCCTGAGCCAGTTCTACTTGCCAGTATCCACTCTTCAGATCAAGGGTCGAGAAAACCGTGGAACCAGCCAACGTGTCCAGGGTGTCATCTATTCTCGGGAGAGGGTAACTGTCCTTCTTCGTGACATTATTAAGTTGGCGATAGTCTACACAAAAGCGTGTCGATCCATCCTTTTTCTTCACCAGTACGACTGGAGAGGACCAGGGACTGTCAGATGGTTCGATAACTCCTTCTTTTCCCATATCGCTGACTATTTTGTCAGCCTCTTCCTTCTTGGCAAGAGGAAGTCTTCTTGCTGATTGCCGGATCGGTCGGCACCCCAGTATCAATCTTGTGCTGGACCACATTAGTTCGACCCCTTTTCCTTGTCCGGTATCGAAGATGTCTTGGTACTTTTGACTAAATCTCTTAGTTTGGGCTGTTGAGCTGGTTTTATGTCTTTGGAAGAGATGGCAACAATTTTTCTAGTTCTGTGGGCAAGTTGTTGGGTGGCTAATCGTACCTCGTACGCCCCGGATCACAGATGAAACTGACGAGCAGTGCCCTAAAATTGTTCCTTCCTTTAAGGTCACTGGAAAGTAATTGACATTCATGACCCTTACCGGTACAAATTTTTCAGCACGTAACAGGGTTTTCCCTAGGGCAATCCCTCGTCCAATTTTCTGATCATGAAGTTTGGGCTCGAACATCATCACGTCTCCACTGCTCGCACTCCCGTCCAGGCGAGCCTCCAGGATGGTTTCAGCCCTCTCAGGTACGCTTACATCTTCAGCCAACAGCACACGGATCAACTCTTCACTTCTCCCATGAAGTACCAGCTCTTCTCCGTTGACACGTAGGACGCCGTCTTTGAAATCCAATTCAAACCCTCTGGAATTCATGATGTCCATTCCGATGATTGCATCGTCTTCGATGTCCGCTACAAGTGCCTGATGTTTCACTTTAGTGCTGCCCAAAATTATTTCAATCGGTAGCTCGCCACATACAGTAGCTGGCTCCCCTGTTGCTGTGCGTAGCTTCCAAGTTGTCGGTTCAATTCGTTCCGGTGTTCTGGCAAAGGAAGGTCCGAGAATTGTCCTAGTCGCACCTGTATATAGCAGCATGGTGCAAGGCTCGTTATTGATGAGACCGTCTACGAAAACACCTCTGTTCTGTCGTTTCAGGATAGCGACATATGCGTTGTTAACCGGGTCTTGCTGGACACAGGCCGACGATTGCCTCCTCCAATACTTCGAACTTTACTTTGGTTTTTGCAGGATTTTTTTTGCCACAATTCCAGCATCTTATCTGTCTTTTCTCAGGCAAAACTTCCTTCATCACTTTTCTTATGGCAGCTTCCAAGTCAGCATGCTCCTGTGAGTCTTCTTCAATACTTCGAACTTTACTTTGGTTTTTGCAGGATTGCTTTGCTGCCTCAAATTCCAAAGCGCGTGCCAGTGCGTCTACGAGATGTGTTGGACGAGCTAGTGTCAACGCTTGTCTGGTTTCTTGGTCACGGAGTCCATCCAAGAATGCCTGAACCGCTAATCGCTCCATTACATTTTCCGGTGTGGCTGGATATGCGAGACGAACCAAGCGTGCAATGTCAGCTTCGAATTCTTGTAAGGATTCGCCCGATTTTTGGCAGCGATTTTTCAGCTGGGAGTGGTATACGTGTTCCAAATGGGCGTGGCCATATCGTAATTCTAGATGTTTAATCAGCTGATCATAGTCCTCCTTTTCTTGGGCGGTGAGAGTTTGTAGAATATTTGTCGCTTCTCCACGTAATGCAAGTGTCAGTGCTACAGCTCTTTCCCCTGCATTCCATCCATTTGCTTTGGCCGCTGCTTCAAACTGCCGGCGGTAATTTGCCCATGGAGTTTTTCCGTCGAACTGAGGCGGCTTCATGGAAAGCTTCCCTATTTCAGAAATGACCTTGACATCTTGTATACCCTCTTGAACTTTATCTAAGTTCAAACTCAAGTCCAGCATTGCATTTTTGTTAACCATCTCTGTGGAGGGCGCACTATCAATTCGTTTTTCCAGCTTACTGATCGTTTCCTTTATTTTGTCCATTTCTGCCTCGATTCCGTCTTTGATTTCATCGCTGATTATTTCCTTCATCTTGTCCATCTCTGCCTCGACGGTTCCTATTCTTTTTTCTAGACGATTCGCCACACCACAGAGTTCTTTTTTTAGGCCTTCTGTGTTTTCAAGGAGCTTATCTTCCAGGCTTCATGAATTTTCTTGAAGCTTCTCTTCCAGATTTCTAGAAAGCTTCTCTTCCAGATTTCTAGAATTTTGTTGCAGTTCTTCTTTCACGGATTTAGTAGTTTCTTCGAGTTTATTCATTACCAAACTTAAATCACCTCCGGGAACTTCGAATAAAAATGTTTCGGGCTTTTTCGCCTTCTCAAGTCTTTCCTGGATACTTGCTTTTACCCGTTGTTTCCAGTTCCCTTTCCTCCAATTCCTGTTTCAATTCCGCTACCTTCAAGTCCGCAAGGCGCACTTTTCTTGAACACATTTTGTCTTTGACGAGGTATCAGTCTGTTTCACACGAAAAAGTTTATCAGTTTGTTAAAAATTCACTTCGCGAATTCTTTTCCACGGGCCACCAGTCTATTGTCTGTTTCACGCGAAGAGTGTATCAGTTTATATTCCCACGCACAATTGTCCACTTCGCGAAAACCGGGCCACTGTCTATTTTCTGTTTCACGCGAACAGTGTATCAGTTTATATTCCCACGCACAATTGTCCACTTCGCGAAAACCGGGCCACTGTCTATTTTGGGCGTACAAAAGGTCTATCAATTTATTTTTTCTGACTATCCACCCACGATCACTTGTTTATTTTCAAAATCTCACTTCCGACACCAATTGTAACGTAAATAAACTTAACTTGGTTTTAATAATTTATTTCACACTTAATCTACAACTCAATTTATATCACTACGCCACTGTATAGCTCGATCGAATTCGGGTAGTTGGCGACCGGCATGTTCCAATTGTTTCCAATATCGACCGTTGCTCTCCACGGCAGAGCGACTGGACTGTTCTCGAACATCTCCGGGGATGACCTCATCGCTGTCGACGGCAACGCGCGAGGCGACAGGTCCGGCCTAGGTTCGTTACAATAAAATCAGAGTTGGGTGTAGATTGGGTTTAGCCAATTGGGAGTCAGGAAAGCCTGTCATGTGACATCAAGTGTCGGGGATCGTACACGAGGAAATGCTTCGCGTGTTTTCGTATTAAAAAAATGTAGGAAATATCAAGGTTTTCGAATGGGATGAAATATATAGAGAATATGTTCTCATTTATATAGGCATGAAATTGAATCGATGAATTGACACAATTGAAATTTCAACATTTTATGATTTATAAATGATTGTTTTAGTCTTCAGAATGCGTCGAAGAGTTTCACTTATTGACAATGGATATATAATATGGACTCCATTTTTATTGGGTAGGTTAGGTCAATTTATTTATATTGAATTATGAAATTATCAAAAAGGACTGGATCACTGAATCTGCAATTGACGAACCAAAAAGGTCTGCATTAGATTGTAATTATTCAAAGTTCGGTTTCAGATAAATACATTATTACATTTTCTATGGTTCTTGCTAAGTTCTTCATGACAAGCTACCTGTTCCATGGATACTTCGCTAGGATTGACGAAAATGTGATGAAAATAGGTTATTGTTGAGTGTAGTGATTTATATACTAGACAAGTTAATGCATACACAAAAAATCCCATAAGAGGCTGTGTTTTTGTCACTATGACAGCGACAAAACTTTGCCCTAAGTTTTCCACGGACGAAACGGAACATAACTTTTAAAACGGTCTAATTCTAGTATGTCTAGCAGAGTTGATAAGGATCTACAATTCAATGAATGATTTCAATAAGTAAATTCGCTTTCTGAAAAATTTATATTCTAGTCTGAAGGAAGTGAGCGATGCAGTGTTTTGTGATATATCTAAAGTTTTTGACTGTTACGTAAGTTTCATCTCTACAGCTTCAGAGGACGAAGCTTCGATTGGTTTGAGTCCTATCTGAGTGAAAGAACCCAAATTGTGAATACTGATAGTCTCTCAGCTTTTGGGCAAATTAAGATAAGTTCACTATTTTGGCAGACAACACGACTATCTTATCGCAAAAATTCAAATGATCTTCGTAGTAAAATGACTCGTATATGTATAAATTAATGTGTATCTTCTCTGAAGTACCTTTGCCCATTATAATAATTGTTTTCAACTTGTGATTTTAATTTATCTAGTAACTAGCAAGTCAAATATTTTTATCATTACTTTTATATTTAATTTAGTAAAAAAAATTGCCCATGAGATGACAATCTTCTGTCTATAAGTATATTCGATTTGGAGATGGAAAATTCTAAATATAGTGGATAATTTTTTCTGAAGAGCCATGGAACACTCTGTGATGGTTCGGAATTTACTAGCTGAAATCAAGATATCTTAGTAGAATGAAAAGTCCACGATTACTTGTGAAATTCATGTGTTTATCAAAAAGTTATAATTATACAAATAATAGTAGGTAGCCTTATCGATCTTGGGTTTAAGTAAAATTGGAACGATTAAATTTACTGGGCAGTCTGTTCGGGAATATCGGAACATGCATTACAACACAAGTTTGTTGAAGTTTGACAACTGAAAACGTCAAACCACCATTTTCAGTCCAAACAATCCAACAAATTTTCAAGTATTTGCCATCAGTGAACAGTTCCGTGAACAAAAATGCGTTTCCAGAGCGGCTCATTAAGATACCCAAGCAGCATTTTAGTGACGGAAACTGATACTGCAACTTCGGCTCGGTGGTTATCACGTAATCACCACTAAATCTACCAATATACAGTAAGAATAACTAAATTTTATATGTGTAGGTTGTAGTCACGTAATTCCCATCTATGGTAGCCACTCCACAGTTCTATAACTTATTAGTGTCATTTGAGGTGTCTGAAACATTATGGCCACTGAGCAAATCACTTTAAAGGTTTTCAAACTTAAAAGTGGAAAATAACCGTTGCGGTAACCATCCTGTACCACTTAAATATCACTTAGAAGTCACTTTCAAGAGAGTATGATAGTTTCGGTGACGTTTTGGTAACTTCCATAAAACCTTCAATGTGGCAGGCACTTGATTGTGATATGTGGTGATGGTTGCCACGTTCTTTGCTATCTCCATAAGTGATAACCCCAGTTCGCATTTAATAAAAGTCGCTACAAATTACAATAATTTTCAAAATTCACCATTCCGCGCGATGACGAAAGCTAGCCTAAGTTTTCTCAAAATATTTTATTGTGGCTTACAAAATGTTTGTTTAACCTGTTACGTGAAACATGAATGATTTTATTCAATATGAAATGGGTTGTGCGTTTTCAATTGACAATTTTCCTTGATTTTGAAGTGACCGTGGATTAGTCCATGCGATGACGAAAACTAACCTAACTTTTCTTAAATTATTTTATTGTGGCTTACAAAAAGTTCGTTTTATCTATTACGTGAAACGTGAATGATATTCATTTAAAATAAAATGGGTTATGCGTTTTCAATAGGCATTTTTTCTTGATTTTGTATAAAAAGGTTGATTTAAATAGATCGGATCTCTGACTTGTGCTCCTGCTTAATATTTATACTTTAATTGTTAATCCTGTTTGCATAAAAGCCATCATCTTCATTACTTGTTAATTGATAATTGTTACTTGATACTTGATAATTGTTCATTGAAGCTGGATAAATCCATTATACTTGCTACATGTCCTTCTTTAACAATTAATGAACATGTACCCGCAATTCCGAGGTTAAAACTTTGAAGTGGCAGGTTATAATAGCCCGACGTGTTCACCCCTTTCAAGGGTATGAGACCTATTGTAATTTTTAGGTCATAACTTTGAAGTGGTGAGTCATGGGCTTGCGACGTGGGTGCCACTTTCCAGTGGTGGGGGTTTAATTTCTAAAAACACTGAAACATATATAACTTTATTTATAACAAAGCCTCAAATACCAATTTTTAGGACCCTAACTTAAGAACCAATGGAACCCCCCTACAACTTTCAACCTCCCATTTCACCCCATTAGGGGTTGAATTTCCAAAAACACTTTTCATTTGTAACAAAGACCACAAATACCAATTTTCTTTGAAAACTAACGGTACTCCTATACAAACTTCAACCCCCCTCTTAATTCCATTAGGGTTTATCAGAAAATGGAAGCCTCTTACTTCAAAACTAACGGTACCTCCAACTTTCACCTCTCACCCCCATTTCAACCCCTTAGGGTATGGTCTGGGCGTTGATCGTATGTCAGTCAGTCAGTCAGTCAGGACATGTAATTATATATGTTTAGATACATAGATTGTTGACTTAATAAATTTTTTTATTCATCGGTGGTAAAAAAGGAAATCTATAGTTGCATACTTCGCACTGTTACGGAACACTCATTTCATTAGGGTCTACTTGCATTTGATCGCATTCTATTCCACGTTTAAAATATCGAATTCATTGGAGCCTACGGAAATTTTACCGACACATTGCACTGGTGGCCTACGTTACCAAATGCACGTTTACACACCTAGCGGTTTTTCTACCGTTTAATTCATTTCCTCATTGTGATTTGAACTGCATTCTTGACAGTTTATCAATATATTCGTGATGATTATTTCATTTCTCGAACAAGAGAGACCTGCATTATGGGATAAAACCCTCGACATTTTTAAGCGGTTTTATTTAGCTTGCCTTGTTTGTGTTGGTCAAATCTAGTAACTAAAATTTTACACCTTCCTGTTGACCGATTGATCTACCTTTTCTCAGAATTTCGGGTAACTATTGCGAAACATTTACGCTCTTCTGCCCCTCAAAGGGGACCATTATATCGTGTACGTTTCTCGGCGTCATACGTGTACTTTTTCTTCCGAGTTCGATTAGCTCCAGAAAGAACATCTTGTGAATAATTCCTGTGAAACTCAGGCGAAAAGTCAATCAAGGTTATGTAGTTTTTATTTCATGTTTGATAAGGTAAATTGGTCGATTATTTACTCATTTATTAATAGTTATTTTCTGTGCTGTTATTAGAATGAACGTGCGTACATTTTCAACTTTCGTTAGACTTACAAAAAATGCCCCACACCTCCCCGCTCTGAAGAAATATCTAATGGATGGCCTGAAGTCTCAAAAATGTTGTTGCTCATACTTGCACTTATTTGAAATATTCAAGTAATTGTGAGCCTCTGCAAGAGTGTATCAAAAACGTATCAAATATATGTTGACCCACAATGACTTTACACCTCATTATTTCGTAAAAAACGACTTTTCTGCTAGAATGTGACTGTCTATATTATAAACAATATTTTAAGAACATGTTCGGTATTGATTTTGCTAATTAAAGTTAAACATCCAAAAAATCATCATTTAAAACATTTGATCTAATACCAAAGTTACCCCTTTTGAAATGTTCTTATGGTTCTCGTGAGCTTTGAAAACAATTCAGCAAAAAAAGGGCTTAAATCTGATTTTATTGTTTAACCACTCCTTCTAAATAGCACCGCTTCTAAATACCACCCCTTTGAGACCCGTTTTTTTATAATTTGCCCATGATTCTCGTCAGCCTTAGAAGCAATTCGCTCGCGAAAAAAAGGTTCGAATCTGATTTTTTTTTTCAAACCACCCCTTTGTGACAACTTTTTTGAATATTTTTCCCTAGATTTTCGCCAGTCTTGGAAGCAATTCCGTGAGAAAAGGCGCGAATCTGATTTTTTCTTCGAACCACCCCTTCTAAAAACCACCCCTTTGTGACAAGATTTTTTTAATATTCTACCCATGATTCTCGTCAGCTTTAAAAGCAATTATGCGAAAAAAGGCTTGAATCTGTTTTTTCTTGTCCAACCACCCCTTTTAAAACCCACCCCTTTGTGACAAGTTTTCATTTTTTTATTTTTACATGATTATCGTCAGCCTTCAGAGCAAGCCCACGAGAAAAAAGTTTCAAAACTTTTTTTTTCAGCCGTTCCTCCTAAAAACTACCCTTTTCATTCCATATTTTTTTCATGATTTTTGATAGCCAAAGAGGCGATTGAGCAAAAAAATCAATTAGTTCGGTTTTTTTCGTCATGGGGACCACTGTGCCATGCCACGGGCCTAAAAATGAAAAAAGCAAAATTTATAGAAACATTATTGTAGAAACTTTTATGGGAGAATTTTTTTTATATCTGCAAATCATCTGGAGTTGTAGATCAAAATATGAAAATTTGGAGAATTTTTGGATTTTTTTTCATTTTTAGCGCCGTGGCATAGTAAAGAATTGCTAAATTGATACTTTATGTTTTCGAATGCCTGAATCTAGAATTTCAGCTGTTTTGAAATTTTTATTAGGTCTCTATTGATTGGATTAGTAGAGGCATCATGAAAAATAAGTAGAGAGGCCACCACACTTTCTTAAAAAAAATTTTTGGTCAATGATTTTATTCTTATTATCATTACATTTTTAGTTGATACTGCTACAAAAGCGTGTTTTTAGAGATTTTTTAAACTGTAATTTTATTTGTTAAAAAACGTGTTTTTAAACTTTTCAACTATGGAAGAAAAGTCATCAGTTAATTTATCCACATGAGAAGTTTTGAAAGTAGATTGTAGGGCGGTCGATATGGCTCTTCAGCCTCTCCATACCTCAACCTATAATCTTTTGTAGAACTTCTGGTGAGAGTTCTAAGATCAAACCAATGAATTCAAAAAATCTTCGAAATGTTAATTGGGCATTTTTAACAGTGAATTCGCCTTTTTTTTCTGACGATCTTGGTGAGAGAGGTCATAGCTATCAAATTATTGTATTATCATCAGTTTTCAATACGTGTGCAAAATTTCAAATAAATGGACATCTGGAAGTGAGTGAAAATTAATTTCCAAGAATCTTACATACAGGTGATGCTAATAAAACGCGTGTAAACAAAGATCAATCATTTTGATGAATCCATATAGTTAGAGAGCCGCGGGTTCTGAGACGCGATGACCTACATACGTCTTCCGTTTGGTGAGGTGAAAGTCCATCCTTCGACCCCAAATTCCAGATATTTTTGAAATCGGGCCGGGCCCACTCCAGTACGAAGGAAAAATGTCTATCGACTTTTTCGACGATTTCTATATGTCTTCGGAAGACGATTTGGTTGAGGTCGAAACCTATTTTTGAAAATTTTGGTCCCCAAAATCGATCATCGCAAAAATTCGACGTCTCCTATATGCTTAATTTTGTGTTCCTTTACTTTGTTACGGTCTTTACATCGGAAAATCCGAGTAGAAGACTTCTTTAGTACAAATTGAAAAACTGAAAAAAAAGCGGCTAAGTTGATTTTTTTTTCTAGTTGATATAGCTTACAAATTATGTGAATTGTTCAAGAAAGTTATAACAAGTATAGAAAAATGTTTTTATTAATTTATTAATGTATAACAACAAGTACATATAAAAGGAAAAAGTAATATTTTTTTAACGTTATTCATCATATTCCTTCTCTGTCTGATGATACCACTTGCTTTCAGACGAGAAGTTCGGCTCTAGAAACATTTGTGATAGATATTACAGGGACCGGCCTGGTTTACTGAGTGTTACGGCACAGTTTATAGCTAAAGAAACAGTTAGCTCACTTGGCGTCGGCACTTTGATCTTTATGTTCCCGTTTGTACACTGCGCAACTCTGATTTTTATCCCTCGCGCATACCGCGTGTTACTAATACCACAGTTTATAGCTAAAGAAGCAGTTAGCTCACTTGGCGTCGGCACTTTGATCTTTATGTTCCCGTTTGTACACTGCGCATCTGATTTTTTCCCTCGCGCAAACCGGTGTTACTAATACTGACATTTTTCGTATACTTCGAAGAGCGATAATCGCATACAGTCTTCTGCGCATCCTGAATTCTTTCCCTGGAGTGGATGTTACCTTGGAACATGCATTTGGGCCAAGTGAGCTAACGCTTCTTTAGCTATAAACTGTGCTAATACTGACATTTTTCGTATACTTCGAAGAGCGATAATCGCGTACAGTCTTCTGCGCATCCTGAATTCTTTCCCTGGAGTGGATGTTACCTTGGAACATGCATTTGGGCCAAGTGAGCTAACAGCTTCTTTAGCTATAAACTGTGGTTACGGTTCGTCTAGCAGGCTTACATGTATTACGTCCATTCTCTGGGTACCTGCGCATAGCATTGCAAGCCACGTTGGGAAGAGTATAGCAATAGAGAAACTAAAGATAAAGAGAGGTGTCAAACCTGCAGACAAAGTTGGCACCATGTTTAGACAATGGCGATATATCTCGCAACTGGCCGAACTAAGTTACAGTTGGCAAAACAGATTTCTCTTCAGTTACCGATTGAGATAAGGCGAGTTTTTTAAATGTGTTACTTTTATATGGTTGATATGGTATATATTTTATAAGTGATCGATTTGCCATTCCAGTATTTCATATGAATGGTTGTATCATATGAAATAAAGGAATGACAAATCGATCACTGATAAAATATATACAGTAATCGATTCGTAGAATCTGTAAGTTCGTTCGTGGTCAAAATAAAGTTTCAAAATGAATCTTTGTTTCATGATATCAAGAACAAAATTAATGTTCCTATAAAACGAGAATAATAAGTTAAGACAAGGTTTAACTACAGGCAAAACTATAATATAACTCTGAAAAACAACAAAATTAAAAATATTCTTCAGTCTTATCATGAAATCAATCAAAATGAAAACAAATTACATTCACAACAAACCTTCAATAATTTTGTTAATTTATTAGCACAAAGGAGAACGAGAAGGTATAACAAATAATCCAGTTTGATGATATACTTCGTACTTCCTCAAATGATGATAGGAAATGGAAACTGACTGACTGGAAATAACGATCAGTTTGTAAAAAGCAGCTTATATTTTACCTTGTAAAAGAATATTTCCAGGAATTTCAGCATTTCAACTCGAATAACAAAACACTCTATTTTCGACGTTGGGTTCCTAATTCAAGTCTATAGTATGATTTCTATCATTAATTTCTCGATGACACTAACAGTAGAAGAATTATTCTGAAATTATTGCGTGGTTTGTCATAATAAAAAATGCATGTATAATCAATTAACTTCTATTTGCTGACAAATGTCGAAATTGGAAAATTATCATGTCATCAGTCGTCTGTGGTCAAGATCGCCAATGTTTCAAATAGTCTCTTTATTTTTAATTTGTCTATGAGTATAGCCATTATAAGAAGCCTGCATCCCCAGTTCTCAGAATATACCAGGAATAAACAGAGAAAATAGAGGAAATTCAAAGGGGTGGGAAGGGGTGGGAAGGGGTGAAAAGTAGGCCAAAAAGTATTTCCTTTGGAAATTAGGTTTTCTGAACGCTAAAGAAGCTCCATGCAAAATTTGGAAGCTTAAGATTGAACCCAAGTGCTGTTTTCGATTTTTCAACTCAGCCGCTCCCGCGAGTTTTTCAATTTGTTTATTTGGTCAAACCTGAGGCCGGACCCTACTAAAATAGATTTCCACACGGATTTTCCCGATGTGAAGACCATAACAAAGTGAAGGAATACAGAATTAAGCATACATGAGATATCGAATTTTTGCGATGATCGATTTTGGGGCCCAAAATATTCAAAAATAGGTTTCGAGTAGTGCGCCTCAACCAAATGGTCTTCCACTTTGTCAGATGATTACTAGTCACTTTCTAAACGAAATTATCAGAACGGCAGACATATAGAAATCATCGAAAAAGCCCTGCCCGATTTCAAAAATATTTGGAATTTGGGGTGTTCGAGGGATGGACTTTCACCTCACCAAACGGAAGACGTATGTGTGTCATCGCGTCGCAGAACCAATCCAATCCAATAATATTTATTTGACAAGTTCTGAAATAATGTCATGCTTACACTCAATACTACTATTCACAATATATACATTAATATATACAAATATACAGAATGCGGGTTATTCGCGTAACCCACAGTCCGGAGAGAGCCGAACCGACTTCCGGAGTGCAAGCCCTCCGAACGACGCCTCAGCTCACAGAAGGGCTCTTTCTCTAGAATGTACGAGGGATGTGCCTCTCCCAGCAGATCTTAGCGCTGTTCTCAAGGTTTCAAGTTTCAGTCATGTTTTCTTGGGTGTGTTTATTTGACCTCCTACTTTCGTTTATGTCAAAGTTTGATGTGTTTGCTTTATGAGTTTTTGAAGTAAAACTTCTTTACGCACGCTTGACTTGGGGAGTAAGCTGGTGAATGCGTGACGAGAGCGTTACGAAAAGTGTGATCGGGCGAGGCGAACGGTCTCGACAAAGGTGGGTGCATATCTCATACTAGTTGCTGGCGTCGTAGCATCTTATGCAGCGTTCCTTTTTCCTTGTCTATTTTCTCCCTCTACTAATACGCGGCATTCTACTCTCGACATTGGGGCGCGTTTGATTCTCTGTCTTTTTCTTGTCTCTCTCTCTCTCTCTCTTTCTCATTGTTACTCTTCCGTATTTCGGCTCACGTTTCTACAATTTACTGCAGCAAATTTTTAAAATAGGATAATATAAAATTCAACTAATACGTAAATAATAAAATACTTAATAATTGTAGAGGTTCACCATTACAAATAATTGGTGACATCGTGATTGAACATGACATTAATCAAATGAAAGTTGATGATGAAAATCCCACTATAGATCATGTACAAAAACCAAGACAAATTATTGGAGTTAGGTTAATTAATTTTTATTTTATTTTTATAATCATTCATGACTCTAATAATAATTTACTAAATTTACCAAACTAAAATGATGAAATTATAGGTTATTAGAAAATCAATATATGTATATGTATATATTATACATATATACATATATAAACATATATATATATTTATATATATATATATATATATATATATATATATATATATATATATATATATATATATATATATATATATATATATATATATATATATATATATATATATATATATATATATATATATATACATATAGATGGAGCTGAAGAAGTTTTACTTCAGTCGTGTGGTCTAAAGCACACTCGTTTTTTTTGTTTTGTGTGTTTTGTTTGGTAGTTGTTTCCAGGAAAAGTTAAATTAAAAAACCTGGTTAAGGTAGTTCCGCCACGAGACAGTTGAATTAGGAAATTATTAAAATTCGGCATACGTATTGTTTAACATGTGAACAACACCTCTATGAAATTTTAACAAGTTTCACCATCCCGAACCCGAGATATATATAATTGAAGTTGGCTCAATTAACACGTAACATATGGACCATGCATAGGCAAACAGCACATCATTAATTCTACCGTTAGTACTAAAATTAAGAAGTTTATGAAAAACGAGGAGGAGCTAGAGCAGGATATCACAGATATTGTGAAAAAAAATCAAAGTGATTGACCATCTAGTTTGACAGATATAATCAAATCTACTCTCGTTATTCAGAATAGTCCACGGGGAAGCGCACAGCCTAAAGGGGGGGTCGTAGAGAAATGCGGATTGTGCTAGGGTACTTTTTAAAGAAGGACGGGGGACTATTTGAGGGTCTGAATGCGAAAAAAAAACTCCTTCTCCTAGTTGACTCCATCGATTTTAATGATACCCCCCTTCCCCCCAAAAAAAGGTCAACAAGAGTACTACAAAAAAGTCCATTGAAGTTTTATCGAAGCACGATAATTTTTTCCCATAACGTATGATTTCTAGTGAGGGGGGAAGGGGGGGCGGGTCTGTTTATTTTGCTGCGCTTTTCGGGGACATTAACTTCTTGAGTCGCTGACTTTCTATAACGAAGAAATTTTCTAGAGTCGATTGGGGGGGCAAGTGCCCCACTTCAAAAAAAAATTTTTTTCGCGTTTCAAATCGAAAAATCTTTTGAAATTTTTCGATTCCGTCGAAAATAATTTCCTAATTCAACTGTCTTGTGGCGGAACTACCTTAAGGGGGTTGTAAGTGAATGTTTGAGTAGCGTTTGAAAAATATTTGAGTTGCTTGATTTACGGTTTATTTGAGGTACCTATTCTTTGTGATATTTGAGTAGGTTTGAGTGCGTTTTGTGGTGGTTTAGAAGTTGGGGTTTGTTTTTATGTTAGTTATTTGAGTGTTTTGAGTTGTTCGTTTGTATGAGTTGTTTTGGATATATGTTCGTTTTGTAGTGATTTGAAGTGTTTATGTTTCGTATTCAGCTCGCCGTTTCTACTCCCGGCATCAACCCCCCGGGACCATGCGGGGAACGTGGTCATGACTGTCCACGTCCTCACACGCCCCGAGGTGCCTCTGCCGTTAGCCTCGCGACGAGCTGTTGTACTGTTCATAACACACTTAAACCCTTATTACACTATGCCTTTTTCGTGCCTATTTTTGTGCTTATTTTCAGGGCTATTTGTTGCCTAGATTTCCCAAAATAACTGGCACTATTACACGGTGCCTTTTTCATGATTGTTTCAGGCCCTAATTTCAGAGCTGCATACCTTAGGAAAATTGACATTTACCTTAAATGATTAAGTAATTTAGTATACCTGGACTATTTGTTTCAACTTTGTCCTTACCTGGTTCAAGATTTTTTCTTCTTTTCTGTCATACTGAACAAAACGAAAAGTGGTGATTAATTTCATTTATTTGTTGGTTATGTCAAGTCCAATAGATAATTACTGTGTTGGCAAACCTGAAATTTACACAAACGTCCTTGAAATCCTCTCGATTCAGGGGAAAAAATAGAACCAGTCCCATTTATGCCTGAAACAATCAACAAAATAGTCTCGCGCGCATGCATATTTGTTTAAAATTTCAGCCACCGGCAGTTAGGCAGACAAATAGGCACGAAAAAGGCATAGTGTAATAAGGGTTTTAAACTGATGTGATTTGATTTAAGGTGGTTGTCGTGCTACAGTGTCAAAAATTAGGCTCGATTGTAGCGCGACGCGATACATGTGCGAAAACTGAAATAGAGAGATCTTTTTTAAGGGAACTGTACACTCAGAAACGCAACTAGCATGCATGATACAGCTAATAAGCCATGACTGGACTGTTGGCAACGTCGCAATCCAACGATCGCTCGCATTTAGTTGTTCAATATACTGATACTGATCAACAAGCAGTCAACGCTATGGATCGATTTCGCGCAAAAAAAAGGTCGATTTGCTAAAGCAAAAGTTGAAAAAAGGAAAAATAAATTGTCAGAACTGGGTAAGGCTCGAGATACGAACAGAAAACAGTTTAATGGAAATGATGAAAATCGCATTGTTAATCTCATTTTTGTTTATGTTTAAATATATTCGAATTATGTTATACGTACATGTGTTGTACAAATATATGAATAAAATAAAGTTTATGCACTGTTGTTTGCCGTTACTCGCTGAAACTTCTTATTTTATATCTATTCCTAGGTATTGTAATATGTTCAACCCTTTGAGGCCGAAATTATTTCGAAAATAATCCGAAAATTATAAAAGTAAAAAATTATGAGATTTTTTTTTATAGAAATGTGTTTATTAACATAAGATTTAGTTAAAATGAGACATAAACAAAAAATATAAAATAAGACTTGCATAACAAAAAATATATAGGATATACAGGATTATCCTGAAGGACGTGGTTACAAATGCTAACAACTAGGAACTAAACGGTCGAATCGCTATCAATTCGGCATACAAAATTTCACTAAAGACGACAAAAATCGACAAGCAGAATCAAAATGATGCGTAGGCAACACATTAAACACCCTGGTTACCACGTAAAACCGGTAGAAGAAAAATTGGGTGGATATTAGTAGTGTGGTTTTCGCTGATAACCAGTAGTACTCCAAGGGTTAAAACGCATGAGTATATATTAACGCAATTATTCACAATTATTATTCATTAATATGTGCATTCCAAAACACAGTTCAATTCAAAACAACATGACCCTGGCGCTATCGCTTATTTGAATCACGAGCGCTCACTTGAAGCGTTGCCACGATTCTCAGCCTTCCCCCTCTTGCACTTCTCATACGCAATAATTTAGAAACTTCTTATGGCAATAACTAAATAACTGGATGGCTACGCGTGTTTAATTTTTTCTTCAAAATTTGTTACTGACCGTTTGATAATATACTAATTTTTCAAAAAGATCTGAATGGAGGGTTTTTGGTTATGCCTTAAAATGTGGTGTCCGCGGCAGCTCACCATAGGGATTACGTGTTAAACGTTGCAACTTTGAAGCCTTATATCTCGCTTTCGGTGTTGTAAATCATTCCAAAAATTGAATGTGATACAGGTAATAATGTTAACTAAAAGTGGTATAAATATAAACGCAATCTGATTGGAAGTGGATTTCACGACAACTACCTTAAAGATGAAAATATACTGTATTTACCAGCATACTCGTGCGACGGCGTTGGACAATTTTCCGCCATGTGTGTAAACGTTTAGATTTCTTTGAGCGGCGACGTTAAATTATCCGATCGAAAAAATCCGCCGTGTGTGTCACGGGCCTAAGTGTAGCCTCAGCTTATGTATGAAGAAATGATTGCGAAAGAAATAACTTTTCTGAATGTTTACCAGTTGTTGATAAATATAGGGATGCAACATTCTGGTCGGAAAAAAACAATGTTTTTATTTTCGACATTTCTACGACGGAGTATTGGCGTCATCCTACCAGTATATTGTTTTACTAAATTCTCAAAATTTTGAGAATAAAAGTCAAAATTTTGAGAAATAATCTAAAAATTTCGAGAAAAGGAGTCCGAATTTTGAGAATAAAAAAGTTAAAATTTTGAGAATAAAAGTCAAAATTTTGAGAATAAATCTAAAAATTTTGAGAAAAAAAGTCAAAATTTTGAGAATGCAAAAGTTTATATTTTGAAAGAAAAAAAGTCAAAATTTTGAGAATAAAAGTAGAAATTTTGAGAAAAAAATTAATTTTGAAAAAAGTAAAAATTTTAAATCTCAAAATGTTGAGAAAAGAGTCAAAATTTTGAGATTTTGATAAAAAAAAATACTGGTACAATACGCCGTCGTACATTTCTCCCAAATTTTTGTAGTAAAAAAATTCTAGTGACACATTTAGTTCGTGGGGAAATCGCTTTCCGCGAGTAGTTTGAATCCCAGACAAGTTGGTTTTTCCCGTACGTGCCAATGTTTGTATGAAAGTGATATCTTTCGCCAACTTGAATAACATTGCGCAAAAATAACGGATAACGCGCGATATCCTATGAAATCCTATAACAGTTGAAACTACGTTTCAGTCAAGTGCGGTGTTTATATTCGAACTCATATTAATCAGTTGTCGTATTATCGAGATGTCTACGAATGGAATCGATAAACAGAGATCGTGCCAAAATGGTGTAGGGAGAAATGAAGCGAAGGAAAATGGAGCACAACAAAATGGAGAAAACGAAACCAGGTGAGTGGGCATTTTTATTTTTGCACAAAAAATACTGGGTCGATCTACCTTACAGGAATGATTGTTGTTGATAGGGTAGTTACAATACGAATTTGTGTAAAAATTCTCCAGTCACCAGAATATTTTCCACGTATTCATTCAAAACAACTATAAGACGTACCAATTGTTAAGCTCATATATAATCAATGAAATTTAGTTTATTCCTGTACTTTCTTAGATTACCGAAATATCTGTTATTAGTATTATTAGTGGATGCTTGTATGGGTATTTTACCTGTTTGTAACCCAAACTTGAAAAAAATAAACATTGTTCAACGCGGACAGATTTTAGCCCGGTTGTTACAACATAATCTTACTTCGGCTAAACCGGTCTAATTAATATCACAGGGAATTTATACCAATCGGAGGAATTAAAATTTACCTTTTTCTAACAATAGTAATTTACGTAGCAATTCCGGAAAATACTATTTTTTTTTTGGACGAGTAGACAAGATTTTAGGACGAACCGTATGCGAGTCCTGGAAGTCTGCGGTCCGCAAAAAACAGTTTGTAATTGGAACAATTGTTAATATTATATAGATTCAATTTGTTTGAAATTCTTGGTATATTTAAATGCCTGCCGTTGAAGTCAGAACATGGAGTTAAGGTATCCGATTCATGTTGATTGTTTTCATGTGATAATTTGTCAATGGTCTTGGCAATTTCAATTTCGTTTGTGAGAGAATTGTCTACAGGGTGTTCCATAATTGAATGCTGAACATAAAGGGCGATAATCCTTGGATGATTTTAGGAAAAATTCTTCATATGAACATAGGTCCGCAACCGCTTTATTTCTGAGATACAAGATGTTGAAATTTAACAAAATAATCAGTTCTTCCCCAATATCTCTGAAACCGCTTTGGCTTTTTCTTTCAATTTTGGTACATGCAAAGTACGCATAAAAATAAATTTTATCCATGATAAAAGATTTCTTTGTTTTCATCAGTGGCGTCCCTGTTAACATTCCCTGTCATATTTTTGATCAAAATAATGATACGCCACTGTCTCTTTCCCAAATAAATATTGTTTTTGTAATTGTCCTCTATCTTCTCATAAAAATGGTCTCCTGCCTTTTTTCGTCCGGCGGACCGTTTTCGATTTATAAAATAAAATACATTAATTTTCTTGTCTTGTCCCTATTCGATTTTTTCTCCTTAGTCTTAATTTTACAATTGAGGTAACCAAAGGATCTAGGTAAGCTTTTATAATTTTATGGTAACTATTATTTAGTTTTTGTAATGAGTACGCATAAAAATAGATTTTTTATTTTTAAAAACATAACTATTTGAACAAAAATACCAAAATCTAATTTAGTGTTCAAAATGTTCGCCTCCTGCAAGTATGTCATTGACTCGCGTACTCTTTGGAAAATTCCTGGAGTATTCCTTATTGCTTCACAGGAAACTATTACGCGGTTTCGCAATTCTTCCTCAGTTAGAATTGGCTGACTGTACACCAAAATCTTGAGATGTCCCCAAATAAAATAATCAAGACTGTTCAAGTCTGGGGCTCTAGCTGGCCATGACTCTGTTCCCCCACGACCTATCCAGCGATTATGAAAGTTTTGGTTTGAATAGTCGCGTGCCAGAGCACTGAAATGAGCAGGTGCACCATCGTGCATAAACCATATGCGATTTCGCCTTAAAATAGGAACATCTTTCAACAGAATTGGCAAATTATCTTCAAGAAATCGGCGATAATTATGTCCATTTAATCTGCGTGGTAAAAAAAAAGGTTTAATTAGGTAATCTCCAATAATTCCAGCCCAGACATTTAATGAGAACTGCTCCTGGTGATGAGATTCCACGATTGCATGCGGATATTCTTCGGCCCAAAAATGATTATTATGAAAATTTCACTCAATGTGTTAAAATGTCCATAAGAGGTGTGGAATTATCGCTGAATTACAGCGGTGATCTACCTACAATTGCAGGGACGCGATTTAAAAATCGGGAGTGTATGAAAAGGGAAACATTCTCAATTGGATATTGATAAAAATATTATTCTGTGAATTGAAAAGTCCACGATAAAAATGAAGTTATTTTTTGTGAATGTCTAACAGAAAACAACTACTTCCCCGGCTAAAGCCACGCTGGACATTTAACTACATCTGATAGATATTCTGAAAAGAACCTAACTCAAAAGAAAAATCTGTATATGTTTCGCGATTGCCATGGAAGTAACAGAGATGCTTACGACCATAGCAACGCGTACCTGAAGTAAACAGATACTATAATTTAGTCAGTGTTTCATATTTAACATCTAAAATGAACCGTTTCGGGACCTTCAAAGAAGCTGAAATCGACACGCAAATCGAAAAAACGACTCCAGCGAATACAAAGAAAAACAAGAAGTTTGTCTAGAATCAGTTCATGGATTTTTGTGCTACGAGAAACGCCAGTATGCGAAATTGCGAAAATCTTGAAGGACTGGGCTCATAACATGAAGAAAAGTAACGATGAGGAGTACAAAGAAAGCACCATGAAAACTATTTGGAATGTCACCGCCAAAATGATTATGGAAGAATACTTCCAGAAATATGGTATAAAAATTGACCCATTCTAAGAAGCAAAGAGAAGAGACCTACAGGCTCAAGATAGTAGAAAAGTGAGCTCAACTGCTCTGAAATTCGAGAACTGAAAATGCTAGTAAACAGTTGTGACGAAGGAACCCCAGATGAACTACAAAAGAAGGTGTTCTTTGTTTTGTCGTATGAATTGACGTGGAGAGGAGGCGAAGGATGCAGAGCAAAGCTACAGTTTTTCAAGGAAGAACTCGATAACTTAGGCCAAAAAACAAACAAAATTGAATACAATCCGATTTTCGGAAAAACTACCCAAGGCGGATCCAAGCCATGTGCCACATCTAGGTGGTTAGTAATGAATAGAAATAACTATAATTTTTTTCCAGTTCGATTATTTTACGAATTAAAATCGAAAAGAGAACACATAGAAAGTGACCGTTTAGAAATCAAAGGTTCAAAAACATACCTGAGATAGCAAAGTGGACTAAGAAACAAGCAAACCAGGTGGGACAAGACGTGGCACGAAAAAAAATTACCAACACTCATTGAGAGCAACAGCGGTGTCAAATTTGGCAAAGAGGGGAGTTGCTGAGCAAGAACTTATCAAAATAACAGGACATGCCAACTCCAAATCTATTGCGAGCTATCTACTGATAGACGAAGAACACCATCAGGCTATCGTTGAAAAAATACGTGGCAATGAAACTCTACAACCATGCGCTCCAGGAGGAGGATCAAGATCAACTTCAGTTACGGAGAAGACAAATACAAATGTTACAATATTACTTAAATAATTGTAGTATTCTTGAAATTTTCTACCGAATACCACTTTATCTTATTATTCTCAACATCCAATTCGAAATCAATGAAGGTGTCTTTCAATTGTTTGAAATTCAGGATTTTATTCTGATCTAATTCTGTAACTGTATATGGTTTGCCTGTGATTTTGGCACATCTTATTATTGTTACCCACTGGTCTGGAACATACACCACCGGATTCTTTTTACGCCTTTCTATGAGGGCATGCATAGCGTCGCCTTCATTTTGTGAATGACCTACCTCATAAAACAGATGTGTGATATTTATGTTGAATTTTTTTACAGCGTAGGAATACATAGCGAAAACTATTCTATTTTTGTTTTGACCTGCACAACTGTCAGAAAAAAATTAAACTCCTTCATTCCCCTCTGTGTTTTTTTTCTATAAACAAATAAAGAGAACTGCTGATTTCATTGGCGCCCTTTTTACCAATCGTCTCATCCCAAACATGGCACTCTCCTTCATTTTCACCCAAGAAAGATGGTAAAATTGTAGACTGCGAGTTTTCTTTTATAGTAAAATGCTGAAACTTCTGACATTGGTGTGGATAAGATCTTTTGAAGATCATAACAGGCCACAACAACCGAATCACTACCTTGTGCTAGTAATTTCTTTTGCATTTTGAATTCTCGAACCACGTATTTAGAAGCGATATGAAACGTATAATTGAGCTGTAAAGATTCCCTCTCCTCGATAGACGCTCTTTTGTAAATATCACACGTTAAACATAGATATTTTTTAGGTTTGAAAAAGTCTATGTTGAATTCGTTGTAGGAGACTTCCCGATATTGTCGCTCTGTGGCTTTTATTTCTGGTTCATATTGATTGTCTTGCAACCATGCTTTATACAGCTGATATAATTTGACAAACGTTGACGATTCATCAAAATATTGTTTAGCACTTATAGCTCTAACATAATGTGAATCTACAACTGGGATCTGAGAAATATGTATCCTTACACTTTGTTCAATAACATCAGACACTTTATTTGGTCGGTTTACATGGTGACCACGTTGATCATTAAGTGAAACACACTGAGATTCTTGCTTATCAATTTTGTGGTAAATAGTACCAACCCACTTATCCGTAATATCTAGAGTATCAAAGAAAATTTTTTTGCATACCTGAATTTTATCATTATTGACCATAAATGAATATATATATATATATATATATATATATATATATATATATATATATGTCCATTGGCGTCTTGAATGGTGAAGTGATTCTGATACTACTTGGTTTTTAGGCAATCTCTCAACGCATTTATGTACAAATTGTACCTGATCATTATGATTTCCTAGAGCCCAAAATTCTGAGAAAATCTGACTTCTGATCAACGATAACTTTTGAGAACATTTTCTAGAACAGTTATTATTACATCCTGGCTTCATTTGCTCTTTCCGTATCAACTTGCCCTGTTGGTTTGTGAACTCAAATCCCAATTTTTTTTTCTTCCTATTTATGTTACATTTCCAATCTTCGGTATTGCGTTTCCTTTTGCGGCCTGGTGTACACTTTTTTGGCATGTTTCTCTTTTGCTTTGACTTCTGTTGTTCTGCATTCGTAACAGTATATTCTGTCTCAGTATTCAATTTTACGTTTTGTTGAGAAACATGTAACTGCCATTTTTCTTCAGATTCATTAGAACAGCTATTTTCTAAAAACGAAAGCAATATCTTTAATTGTTAATTAAAAGGTAGGAAATACTGATACTTTACCTTCATCCGAGGGAACATATTCAGACGGTTCTTCAGCAGAAAAAGATTCTTGTTCTGTACTAGATTCCGAATCGACATACTCCTGGTTTAAACAGCTACTAAGGCGAGGTCGTAAGTTTTTTTTGAACTGTATCAAATCATTTCCACTCTCAATGATCACTGGGTCTGAGACCTGACGTGATGTACTCGGAAGTACGAAATTTTCGGTAATATCCACATCTGTTGTACGGTTTTCTAAGTTTTCTGTCCTACTAGAGAGCAAATCTTGTTCAGTCTCTGCAAAAAACAAAATTATTTTTACTTCAGCAACACTTTTTTATGCCTGATCACTCATCAACACATATTTGAAAAGTTACGTTGTCTTAAAAAAAAGTTAGGTTAGCTTAGTTACCACTTACCACGTTCTGGACTCCTTCCACTGTTTCTCAAAGCTAATTCCAGTATATGTAAACTACGATTCATTTTGTTATCATATACACTCGAATATGCCTATCAAATCGACACAACTAATTTGCAATCACAAAATACCACCAAAAACAGGAACGCACAGGTTTGCATTTATATAAACAATAGCAGTTTCGACCGTGAAAAGGCAGCATCAGGAGAATATGCGGTGAAAATTCATACAATAAGGCTGTATCTCTCTTTACAACCTTACATGCTACATATTATCTGAAATGACAAACTTGACGAAGATAGTAAAGAATTGAAATATTGATGATGATTGGCTATGGAGAGCGGACGCGGACACAAGCTCAGGTGGGTAAAATATTCAATGATAAGTACTCTGATAATCTTATCATAGAATCAACTGTGAGCAAAGTTGAGAAGTTCCGAGATTTCGGTCATGTGAGGGATAATTTCATGTCTGGATTTCAGAACATAAAATTGATGTTCTACTGACAGAATGGAAAATCCCCACAAACCAAGTCAGTCGCCAGTATTCAATCAGTCAGTCGTCAGTTTTGAAATGTTTGAACTATAAATGGCACCCATATAAAATTCATTCAGTTCACGAGCTCAACGAAGATGATTTCGACCGCAGATTACAATTTTGCGAGATCATGACGGAACGATGCAATAACCCATATTTCTTGAACCGAATAGTTTTCTCTGATGAAGCCACCTTCTATTTAAACGGCACTGTGAATAGACAAAAATGTGGATTGGGCCCCTGAGAATCCACATTGGAACTTCAATTTTGGGTCCATTTTTCATTGAAGGATCATTGAATGGTGAAAAGTATTGAGTTGCTCCAACGGAACATAATTCCGGAAATTACCGCGTTGTATCCAAATGGCAGAAACCTTAATGTGAAGCTCAGCCAGTATTGAAACGACCTTTTGGTAGGTAGAGAGGGGCAAAACACGAGTGGACACGATTTGCTGTGCTACGGCAAATCTTCACCAGTGTCTTGGCATGCAGCGTTTGAAAGGTTAGGTTTGTTTAATTAATAAATAGGTAGTGCAGTTATTTATTCAACTTTGCAATAGTTTACTCGTTACCTTGCCAAAATGCCCAGTGTTAAGTACTATTCAGTAGCGGAAAAAGAAATAGGAGTGTTAGGAAAGTTATAGGAGTGTAAATTCTCTACGTCTCGTGAATCGCCTATACCAAATAATTTGGTACGCCTATGGAATTTCTATTAATAGCCATAGTTAGACAATGGTTCGGGTATCTTCGATAAAAATTGGTTGTTAGGTGGGGGAAGGCCAAAGTGGTCGTTTCAATACTGGATGAGCTCTACCAGATAACTATATATGGTTTCAACAAGATGGCGCACCACCGCATTATTGGAGGCCAGTGCGTGATTATTTGGATGAAACTTTCACACGCAGATGGATTGGTAGACGCAGAATAATATAAAGGCCAGCTAGATCTCCGGACCTTACCCCGTTAGTTTTTTTTATGGAGTTATCTCAAATCCAAAGTCTATTTCAATAGTGCGACTAATCTTGAAGAATTGAAAGACAAAATTTGAGACGAAATTAGAATAATTGGACCCGAAACAATAAGAAACGTTCTAAGAGATTTTCAATATTGCCTTGGGTATTGTCAAGAAGAGAGAATGGCAGATAATTTGAACATCTAATTTGATCATCTTGAGTATTTGTTGTTTTTATTTAATTAAATTATTAGTTATCAGTAGTTAGGAGATTTTGTTTTCGTCAATTTTCCTATGTACCTACCATAGTCACGAAATTATACGTTTTATATGCAGAAAAATGTCCTCTTTCAAACGACACTTTCAAATATGGGGGTTGCAATTGAGAAAAAAATCGATGACGTCATAACTAACACAATAATGACGTCACCCGAAAATATTATATCTCGAAAAGTGCACGTTTAAAAATTAAAATTGATATGATTTGTTTAACCACTTGAAGTTGTGGAAGTATGCAATATTATATTATTTTATCATCAGCTGCAATCATCCAGTAAGGAAATTTTGCACTCATGTGAGAGCAGATAATCTTCCTTTCAAGTGAAATATAAAACAAATATGTGTTAACCTGATAAACCGTGGGATTGATTGGTTAAAAGTCCATTTATATCTTGAACTGAATATAATTCAATTAGAAATACAGATGATTCATTTAACAAAAATGTGATTGAAATAAATCTAAAAAGTTTGGCGAATTATGGTTCCCAGAACATATATATATATATATATATATATATATATATATATATATATATATATATATATATATTCGTATATACAGTGCTTTTCAAAAGTCCCCTCCCACCCTCTTATTTTTGGAACGATTATACATAAACAAGTGAAATTTGGAAACTGAATATTAAAGGTTGTGAACTTTCCTACTAGTGATGATAGAAATCGTCAAAGATTCACAAGGCCATTGTGACCAATAATTTTAAATGGAACCCTATGGCAAGCGACACCTCTTCTAAGAGGTATCGAAAAAAACCTATTCAATGATACTAATTTTGTTTGTGTTTATGGCAGTTTTAATGGCTCATTAGTAAACATTAAAATTTAAATTCCATTCAGTATAATATTAATTACAGATTTAAGAATCAGTATCTACTTAAAGAAATTGCTCGAAGTGACCTCCATCTACTTCCTGAAAGTGAAATATCCTATTTTTAAACTCTTCTCGTACTTTTGCAAATGTGTCTGTGGAAACAGCCTCACATTCTGCAACAATACGTTGTTTTATAACGTCAATATTGTCAGGTTCAGTAGCGTAAACCTTCGATTTGAGGTACCCCCACAGAAAAAATCCAAAGGTGTGAGGTCCGGTGATCGAGCTGGCCATTCCGTTGAACCTCGTCGTCCAATCCATCTACCACGATACTCCTCATCCAAATACCGTCTTACTGCACCGTAATAGTGTGGAGGAGCACCATCTTGTTGGAATGTTATTTCCAAATTGCCGAATTCATCTGGATTATCTTCCAAAATTTCAAGGATTAACGGTTCTCTTGCGTTTTGCAACAGCTCCAGATAAACCTCACCAGTTAAATTATTATTTACAAAAAGAGGCCCAACGATGTGGTTTCCCAGGATACCTGCCCAAACATTCACCTTCTGGGGAAATTGGGTATGTGTTTCACGAAACAGGTGAGGTTTTGCGTCACTCCAATACCTCACATTCTGTGTATTTACATTTCCATTCAGATAGAAAGTACTTTCGTCACTAAAACAAATTGTTTTGACATAGTCTGGCTGTTGGTTAATTTTAGTTTCCATATTTTCACAAAATTCTAGTCTTCGGTCTGGGTCGTCGTCTGAGAGTTGATGAACCATTTTTAATTTGTATGGATGAAATTTGTTTTTTTTCAACACCCTGTGTACTGTACTTCGACTGACTTCACAGGTAGATGCAACGTGAGTTGTTGAAGAAGTAGGACTAACTATTACTTCTGCCAGTATATCAATTTTTTTCTCATCAGAAATTTGTGGTCTGCCAGATCGTTTCGCATCATTAATACTACCCGTTGTTTCAAACTTACGAAGAAGCTCCCTCAAATAAGTCCTCGAAACGGGGCGATCGGGAAACCTCTCATTAAAAATGCAGCTGTATATATAAAGGGTGGTGGTGGTTATATGGAAGAGCGTGTAAAGCGGATATCGCCACCCGTTATATTTTCATTGTTTATTGTTCATTGTTATTTGTTAATAAATGCACTTTATTATTATATATATATATATATATATATATATATGTTCTCACTCGAACACCACAATAGCCGTTTCAAAGAAACAACCCATAAACGGAACAGAATGCTTCCAAGAAATATTGGCAAGGTACGTAGTTGTAGGTTATAAACCTTTTTGGACTACATAAGCAATTACGAACAAAGGAACATGTAAAATGATTCCTTCTTTTCAGGCTATTAGAAAACTTATAAAAACAATTGAAAAAGCCCCTGGCCAGGGGCGAAACGTCTTGTAAACAATTTTAGTATTTCTCAAGAATCCAAAATCCCAAGAAAATTGAACAGAAAACATAAAACAGGATTCAAGAACCTCTCCAAATCCAAGATTTTCGATATCTGTTTTTTTGTTCATATTTTGATTGGATTTATTAATTTCAATCATTTCAAGAAATAATCTTTTAGATAACTTTTTTTCTGATTGTAAAACTTGTGCTTCCTCGAAGGATATTTTATGGCCTGTTTCAATAGCATGTTGAGCTAATGCACATGATTTCTTGTTGAGTCTTACATCACTTCTGTGAGAGATAATACGATTATTTAAAGTTCTTGAACTTGTACCAATATAGTTCAAATCACAGTTGTTACATGGTATGCTGTAGACAACATTTGATTTCTTCAAATCTGGTGTGGGATCTTTTAACCTCGTATTTAAATTTTCAATAGTCTTGATATTTTTTGTGAAATTTTTAGTTTCATTCTTGAATAATTTAATTATATTTGATGATAGAATTCCTATATTAGGAATTGAAAAATAAATTATCCTTTCATTGTTATTTTCTGAATTTTGATTATTTGTGTCATCATTATTAATTTGTCTATCAGAGTTGGTATTGAAAAGAATTCTGTTAAGAAGTTTTTTGGGGTAAGAATTATCTAGTAAAGTATTTCTGAGAATTTTAAAATTTTTGTTTTTCAATGAAGGATGAACCAACATCTCGATTCTTTTTTTCATACAAAGAATAAAATTTATTTTCATTCTTTTTGAGTGGAAGGAATGATAGTTTATGTATCTTTCAGAGTTTGTTGGTTTTATATACCAATCTGTGATTAGTGAATTGTTTTCTCTACGAATTATTCTAGTATCTAAAAACGGAATACTTTAATTTTTTTCTAATTCTTTAAATAATCGTATTATCTCTCACAGAAGTGATATAAGACTCAACAAGAAATCATGTGCATTAGCTCAACATGCTATTGAAACAGGCCATAAAATATCATTCGAGGAAGCACAAGTTTTACATTCAGAAAAAAAGTTCTCTAAAAGATTATTTCTTGAAAGGATTGAAATTAATAAATCCAATCAAAATATGAACAGAAAAACAGATATCGAAAATCTTAGCAAAATCTACAGTTATCTTTTACAAATGGATTAAAACTGATGATTCTCGAAGAATATAATATAAAAATTAACACACCCACTACATATTTTATATTTTTCTGACGATTGATCATAGGTTGTCATTTCAAATCCTTCAATGTCACTCGAAACGTCAAAGATATAACACCATTCCGACAAATAATTACATATTTTACGTTTTTTTTTTAAATTATTGTTCATTAATCAACCACTCAAATTACTGTAAGTACTTCCTTCATTTTAAGTATTTTTTTTTCTCAATAATGTAATTTACATATTTTAGGACACTGAAGAAGTTTCAAAATTGAAACGAAAGCTCGGTCCAACGTATTGAAGAGTTTTTCATAGTTCAACACTTGTGCTGACTGAAGATCCCCGTTATTCCCCACTGTTCATACCAATTTTCAGTCGTTATTTCTATTTTTATATATATATATATATATATATATATATATATATATATCGATGCATCGGTTTAGTTCGAAGATGGGCCAAAGCGGTCCACTAGTTTCAAAATAGTTGCTGTTGAAAGATTGAAAAAAAATCTCACTCTTTCATTTCCACACCAATATCGGCAAACTAGAGTTTTTTTGATAGGGCTTCATGGGCTCCAGAACTTTAATTCGAAAAGTTTTTCTCTAAGGCCCACTTTTATAGGTTCCAGTTAACTTCTGGTTGACTTTACTAGTGATTAGAATGTGCCTTCAGCCGATCATAAAACGAGCATAATCTTAATTCTAACCACTAGTTGACTCAACCAGAGGTTAACTGGAACCTATAAAAGTGGTCCTAAGATGTACACACAAATAAAAATTCGCACTAAATTACCATTCATGAGAATTATTAATTTTTGTTTACCCTGTATGCTCCTTTATTTTGTAGTTCATCGGCTCGTGTCAGTCAGATACTATTTGAGTTTATCTTCCTCCGACAATAGTTATTTGTATGCCAAGGCCGCGAAATACCTTTTAGCGTACCGAAAGAAAAGTCATCGCCGAGGCCGCTTGCGGCCGAGGCAGAATAATCTTGAGGTCGCTGAAAAGTTTCGCGGTCATGGCATACACACTATTTTTGGTGCAATCGTCAAAATTATTGAACTAGATCATTGCAAATATTATTGCTTTAAAATCGACAGCAGTTCAATTTAGTGAACAAAGTCACAGCGTTGATATGGTTGACTATTCCACGCACCTTGGAATTTTCACAAAATCTGACCAATCGAAAACCAAAGACAGCTTGTATTATCGCGAAAACACCAGCTGCCTTTCAATTCTGATTGGTCTATCAGCATCGTGTTTTCAACGACATATCCATGGATAAGGATCGCAATGCAAAGTTTGACAGTTTGACCAAAAAAATTATAGCTGCAAACGTCAAAATGAGTCGCTTCGGTGCTACTTCAAACGAAGTAATAAACCAAAATATCGAAGAAAATATACCCAGTAACACAAAAAAATCTAAATCTTATACAGTGCTTCTCAAAAGTTCGCTCCCCCCCTCTTATTTTTGGAACGTTTATACATAAGCAAGTGAAATTTGGAAACTGAATATTAAAGGTTGTAAACTTTCCTACTAGTGATGATAGATGACGAAATCGTCAAAGATGACGTCGCAAGGCCATTGTGACCAATAATTTTAAATGGAACCCTTCGGCAACCGACACCTCTTTTAGAAGGTATCGAAAAAACCTATTCAATGATACTAATTTTGTTTGTGTTTATGGCAGTTTTAATGGCTCATTAGTAAACATTAAAATATAAATTCCATTCAGTATGATATTAATTGCAGATTTAAGAATCAGTATCTATTTGAAGGAATTTCTCGAAGTGACCTCCATTTACTTCCTGACAGTGAAATATCCTATTTTTAAACTCTTCTCGTACTTTTGCAAATGTGTCTGCGGAAACAGCCTCACATTCTGCAACAATACGTTGTTTTAAAACGTCAATTTTGTCAGGTTCAGTGGCGTAACCTTCGATTCAAGGTACCCCCACAGAAAAAAATCCAAAGGTGTGAGGTCCGGTGATCGAGCTGGCCATTCCGTTGAACCTCGTTCTCCAATCCATCTACCACGATACTCCTCATCCAAATAGCGTCTTACTGCACCGTAATAGTGTGGAGGAGCACCATCCTGTTGGAATGTTATTTCCAAATTGCCGAATTCATCTGGATTATCTTCCAAAATTTCAAGGATTAACGGTTCTATTGCATTTTGCAACAGCTCCAGATAAACCTCACCAGTTAAATTAGTATTTAAAAAAAGAGGTCCAACGTTGTGGTTTCCCAGGATACCTGCCCAAACATTCACCTTCTGGGGAAATTGGGTATGTGTTTCACGAAACAGGTGAGGATTTGCGTCACTCCAATACCTCACATTCTGTGTATTTACATTTCCATTTAGATAGAAAGTACTTTCGTCAGTAAAACAAATTGTTTTGACATAGTCTGGCTGTTGGTTAATTTTAGTTTCCATATTTTCACACAATTCTAGTCTTCGGTCTGGGTCGTCGTCTGAGAGTTAATGAACCATTTTTAATTGGTATAGATGAAATTTGTTTTTTTTCAACACCCTGTGTACTGTACTTCGACTGACTTCATAGGTAGATGCAACATGAGTTGTTGAAGAAGTAGGATTAACTATTACTTCTGCCAGTATATCAATTTTTTTCTCATCAGAAATTTGTGGTCTGCCAGATCGTTCCGCTTCATTAATACTACTCGTTGTTTCAAACTTACGAAGAAGCTTCCTTAAATAAGTCCTCGAAACGGGGCGATCGGGAAACCTCTCATTAAAAATGCGTTCTGCTGCATGAATATTTTGTCCAGTTTCACCAAGAATTAGGATCGCTGCTACTTTATCACCTAAAGCACGTACCATTTCGCTTCTTGAGGCACTTAAACGTTCGGCTCACATCAGTTTAACAATTTATTGAAATGTACAAAAATATTAAAAGTACCAAAAGCTGATAAAACAGTTAAACGTTCGATCAACAATACACAAATTATTAAATGTACAAAAACTTGGACAATTACAAAAATGTCGAATTAGGGAGACTAACAAAAACGTCAGCTTATTTGACAACTATCCAGAGGCGGAGCTTGAATTTGGAATTTTAGTATTAACTAATTTAATTCATCACAGCTTTGCGTTGTTAAAAGCGAGTTGCCAAAACTGCCATAAACAAAAACAAAATTAGTATCATTGAATAGGTTTTTTCGATACCTTTTAAAAGAGGTGTCGCTTGCCGTAGGGTTCCATTCAAAATTATTGGTCACAATGGCCTTGTGACTTCATCTTTGACGATTCCGTCATCTATCATCACTAGTAGGGAAGTTTACATCCTTTAATATTCAGTTTCCAAATTTCACTGGTTTATGTATAATCGTTCCAAAAATAAGAGGGGAGGAGGGGACTTTTGAGAAGCACTGTATATGGAGACAATTTATGACGTTCTGTGCAGAACGCAACTACAAATTAGATGCAGAAGATAGCAACGAAAGATTAGCATTCATTCTAAAAGACTGGGCATTCAATATGCGGAAAATTGATGGTAGTGATTACAAGGAGAGTGTTATTGAAACCATATGGAACACTACTGCAAAATTAGTACGAGAAAAATATTTTTGTATCAGAGACATTTTGATATAATGTTTAAGGAGGAGAGGGCGGCTCGAGATAGTAAGAGACAATTGTTGCAAGCTGTACCCGAAAAAAAGAAAATGAGTTCTGTCGCTATGACTTCAGACGTATATAGAAATATGTGCTTACAATGGGACGAAGACACGCCAGACATAGCTGCAGTAGAACTTGGAGAGGTAACGAAGCAACTTTTTCCATGTTAAATTTTTTCAAGGAAGAGACTGACATCAAAGGCCGTTCAACAAACATATAACCCGATATTCTCCAAACCCCGCCAAGGTGGTGATAAAAACTGTGCAGATACTAAATGGCTTACTCAAAATTTGAAGAATCCCGAAATGTGTCCTGTGAGATTATACCGGAAACTTATATCCAAAAGGGGAATTATTACCAATGGCAGACTTTTTCTGACAGTGAATGGCAAGTGGAATAAATATAATAATAATAATTGGTACAAAATTGCCCTATTGGTATTAATACAATATCAAAATGGACAAAACTCTCTGTAGAAAAGATAGGCTTAGACACTAAAAAATTAAAAATAACAAATTACTCTAATCGTGCCACTGCAGTTAGTCAGTTACTACAATCCGGCGTTAGTGAACAACAAGCTATGAAAATTATTGGCCATGGAAGTTCGAACTCGATGAAACCGTATTTACATTTTAGTGCTGAACATCATCAGAATATAGTGAATATTTTTAGGAGTAGGTACTCCAAGTACATCAAGTAATAATACCAACAATACATTGTATCCACCTTATAACGGTCATACTATTAATTTTTTTTTACAATTGCTCCATTTATAATAGTTATAGCCGAGAATAATGTATTATGTTCGTGTTCATAAAAAATGATTCATTGTTATAGGTAACAAATAATAATTAAAACAAATTGTTCATAGTTAAAATAAATATTTCATGATTATAATTAAATTTGAATTATTTATTATTATTAAATTTCTTCCTCTCATTCTGCCGAATTTAAATTTTTTTATTTTTCACTTTGTTCGTGAAATAGTCTAATAAAATACCACTCGTAATTGAATTTACCTTATAAGTCTGTCTTTTATTTCTGAACTCAACTGAGTTGCTTGAAGAAAACACCACTCGTCCTGCGGTCTCGTGGTGTTTTCAAGCAACTCAATTTCGTTTAGAAATAAATCGACAGACTTATTGCGAAAATTCAGTCACTAGTGGTATTACTACTGAATATATACAAACCATTTTGGCAGTTCTTGACAAAACGCGAATATGTCTGATACTGATAGTGAAATTTAAGTATTTTGCACTCCTCCAGAGCTAAAAAGTATTGTAAACTTGCCGCTTTTCGTTTCAAGATCTGAAAATTCTAAACGCAAGTACGTAAAATGTTACAGCGAGTTTAAATATTGGTGTGATAAACAGAATGTAAAATAATCGTTGTCATTGTCGTATTTTAGAAATGTCAAATTTGGAAGTGACGTTTGGTTTGGCGGTCGTTGCTATGGGTAACGGCCGCGAAATCGAATTTCGCAGACTGTGTTGAGAACGCGAAATACTCATTTCGCGTGCGATTGCACGAAAATTCTTGAATTCAATCTTGAACTATACATTGCCGCTTTTTATAGATCCCCAGCCCTTTTAACTTTTGAACGGTTCGACATAGAACAATGGGACAAAAACCATTTTAAATGATATCACCGATATCACTTTTTGAAATTGAAGCCATTGTGATTGCTCGATAGATGGCGCGGCAGGCATCAACTTAAAAATTTCAAATATCATGGGGGGTCGACTGGCACATCGTTGAACAGATAATTCAATTCTCCCATCAACCATCCTATTTTTTTCGAATTTCGTTGAAACTTTTTTTTACAATATGCATTTGAAATGTCGAATATACCCTTACCTCAAATATTTCCCTCCTGTCAAAAATCCCATGTAAATGGAGTGCAATTATCGCAAAATTCAGTTTAACAAGTAATGTCAAAAATATCATTTATTAAAAATATCTCGTTTCGGTTGGGCTTCATTACAAGCTATTGACGGAAATGTGTTGGAAAACGACCCAAATACACAAAACAGAACAGAAAATACGTGTGGCGTCAGTTTATGAGCTTCTGTGCTGAGAAAAACTATACTTTGGATGAAATAAACACAAATTCATGTTCTGGCAAAAATATTAACGGACTGGGCATTCAATATGCGTAAGCAGAATGGCGATGAGTACAATGAATTTAACTGTTAAAACGATTTGGAACGTAACCGCTAAATTACTGATGGAAAAATATTTCACTTAATACAACAACAATTTTAACCCTTTTACTAATATTGAGTTCAAAGAAGCCAGATATGCGAAAAATGCCAATAGAAAACAACTACAAACAGATCCAGAGAAGAGAAAGGAAAGTGCAGTTTTTCTGAAGTACGATGAATTCCAAAATATGGTTGGTTGTGACCCCAGATGGTTTGCAGAAGAAGGTATTTTTTGTTTTTGCTTTTGAATTAGCTTGGCGTGGTGGAGAAGGCCACAAGTGCTTAATTTCGTACTTTAAAGAAGAAGAAAATAACATAGGTGAAAAAACAGGAAGAATTATTTACGATTCTTGTTTACTAAGACGACGCAAGGAGGGGAAAAACAATGCGCTTCATTGAAATGGCTAATAAACAATTAAATCAATCCTGATTTGTGTCCAATTCGATTGTACAAAAAATTCCTAGAAAAGCGGGTTGGTATAAAAACAAAACGACTCTTTCTCACTGTAAATCCCGCTTGGAAGTTGAACAGAAAATGGTATAAATATATTCCTGCTGAACGAAATACAGTGGGCAAATGGACTGTTTTACAAGCCAAAGCTTCTGGTTTAAATACAGAGAATATCAAGCTTACTAACCATTCGTTACGAGCTACGGCCGTCTCCAATCTCGCAAAAAAGGGGTGGGCGAGCAGCAACTTATAAAAATCACGGGCCATTCAAAATCAATAACGCCATATCTTCAAATGGATGAAGATCACCATGAAGAAATAGTCCAAAAAATGCGTGGCAATGACTTACCACAGGCACAGCATTCTCAAACATCCTCTTCAGCCGTTAATGCACCGATGGCTGCCTGTCTAACCAGAATACGTATAATAATTGTGTATTTCACTGCAGTTCCTGCAACTTTTGATTTACGTATACTTTCATAACATATAAATGAAAAATATTAAAACAAACGTATTTCTGCGTCTCTTTTTTTTCCAGTTACGGGATGGTTATTGATGTCAAGCTAAGAATTTATAAATTAATAACGTCAGTTTGACAAGTTGACAGTTTATTCGGGAAATATTCCCCCGAATTACACTGGTGTATCAAAATAACCGGATAATTTCGCATTCCAGCGTGTTGTCTTTGAAAAACTCCATTCGGTAATTTTCATATTTTCTCCAAAAATGAAAATGAACTCATGCAGTTTTTTGACAACACGCTGTCATACAAAATTATCGGTAATTTTGATGCACTTGTGCAATTACTTACGATAACCATTGAACGGTTTGATGTGAAACAATGAGACATGAAAAATATTGAATGGTATTACCAGTCCTACTTTTTGAGAGAAGATACATTACAATTACTCGACAGAGAGCGCTGGGGGCACACCAACTTGAAAATTACGAAAGGCATAGAGGTCGAGTTGCACATCGTTGAAAAGGTATTTCAATTTTTCTTTCAACTATGGTTGTTCTACGGAATCACAATTGCGAGTGCGGCTTTTTGTAGTCCTCCCTCACTGTTAACTTTTCAACTTTTGAACGGTTTGACATAGAACAACAGGACCAAAACTATTCTCAATGATATCACCGATACTACTCTTTGAAATAGAAGACATAGTGATTGCTCGATGGGGGGCACATCAACTTAAAAATTTTCAAATGGCATAAGAGGTGAAGTGACACATCATTGAAAAGATCATTCAATTCTCTTTTCAACCATCTATTTTTTTGAATTTTGTCAATTCTTTTTTTCACAATATGCGCTTTAAATTTTGTTATAATTGACATTTCAAATGCATATTGTAATAAAATGTATTGAAGAAATTTAAAAAAACTAATAGTTGAAAATAAAATTAAGTTGTCTTTCCGACGAGGTGCGACATGCCCCCCCATGCTATTTAAAATTTGTAAGTTGTATCGAGCAATCACTATGTTTTTTATTTCAAAAAGTAGTATCGACGATATCATTCAAAATTGTTTTTAGTTCCATTATTCTACGTCGAACCGTTCAAAAGTTAACAGAGGAGGGGGGATATTAGTTATCATTCTTGTAAGATCCAAATCTACCCTTGTGTGCTGGTTATGCTTTCTTTTGATTTGGGTCATATCACATAGAAATATTACAAAGCATTTAGGAAGATTTCAATACTTCACCAATTTTTGATCGGAAAGTTTATACAAAAATAAAAATGATATTTTCATTTCCAATGAAAATTTTCAATTTTTTTTGACACGATTCTGAAATCTACCCTTCCAACTGGCCGCGCCTTTCGTTTTTCCCGGCCACACAAATGTTTGAAAATTTTTCATCAGAAATTGAGTCCAATCCTCCTGTTATTATTCAAGTCCGACTCGACCAGTCCTTCATTTTCGCACGGATCATTAATTTCTCATTGGAGCATGATGAAACAACTTTTTTTTTACCATACCACAAAGACTGAAGCCGGGGAAAATACCAACGCTCATTAACTTTATCTCACCGCAGATAATTGTCACGTAGGTTTATAGGTATTTCGAAACCACAAATGCTTCAGTTCATTCGAGCTAGTACACAGGAGTAGTTCTGCTTATTGTGTTCAAGGATCTCGACATTCTCTATATCGAATTAAACAGATAACTGCGTTGCTTTTATTTTCAGTCAAATCAAAGCCATGAAGATAGAAACAAACAACGAGTTTTTTTTTAGATTTAACAATAAAAAAACTTGATGTATCGCAAACCTACACAAACTGACAATCTGACCCCGTTTACTTGCAACCCCCTTATCAACAAAAAAGTCTTTTTCTATTTATTGCTACACTCACAGGTTTCTCAATATCCCTGTGTTCAATACCAACTTCGAGAAAGAAGTTGAAATCCTCAAACAATTAGCTGTAAATATTTTTTCACTGATATCATTTCAAAAACGACCAACAAACAAAAAACAAAGACAGATTAATTGCAGCTTACCCTCTGACCTCTAACCAATATTCTCCCTCGATTTACAGAGCTTTACCTTAATTATATCCTATTTCTAATATAATTTCGAAAATTCCCACGAACAAAGTTATTAAATCAAGTTATCATGTAATCTATCAGTTATCATGTGGAAATTGCCCAACTACATATATTGGAGTAGACCTCTGATCCTTTGTATGAGAGAACATTTATCTAAACCTGAGGAATCTAGATTACTCTCGTTTCGGACCAGTATTCACCTGAAGACGATTGCAGATACAAGCATTCGAAACGTCGTGTAAACCTTTTGAATCCATTAAGACGATGGACGTCCGAAACGAGAGTAATCAAGTTACCACGTCTACAACCTTCAAACAAACTTAGAAATCTAATTTTGGTTTTCACATCAGATTCAACAATCACAACTTCTCACCCACTTCCACCATCATATATCTGACTACTACTTCAAATTGCTCTAATAGCCACTCAAATACGCTTGTGATTCCAAACCCATATTCAAACACTTTTGGAATTCAAGAGAATTATTTTAATTTTTTGTCCTAACTTCTCATCTTTGTAGATCCCAATACACCCAAAATTCTTTTCTCCAACTTTCCTTGGAACAACATCTTGCGAGTGTCAAGCTCAACCCAAATCAAATTCATGGAAACACAAGGAATGCCATTTTTACTTATAAGTTAAAATCAACTATGTCGGGGATCAGATCTCACCTGAACTGGAGATTCTCGTACATTGTATTGCATCAGAATATTTGATAGGAGAAACATAGATCATAACTTTATCAAACACCCTGCAGATACCTGACTATGAAGAATATACCAATTTGAATTTCGGGCTCCTGATTCGGACAGATCTTTGTTTTTTTGTAAGAATTGCCAATTTATGAATTCTTCACCTTCTTCTTCTGTCATTAGGAATGCATTCAAATTTATTCAAAAAGTTAGTAAAAATTATACACTATGCCGGAATGTCCACAAAGAAATGGCAATACTGGTTGTTTTTGTTTTTTGGGGATTATCCTAAATACATAGGTTTACGATCAGAAATCAACAAGCAATCTTCGACAATCTTCAGCAACGCTAGATGAAATAAATCTATTCGTTGTAAAGATATATATTAATTCAGCAAGCCCCAGAGCATTACCCTCAATAAATATCACCAATTGTGATTTCAACTTCGAAATAAATTCAATTTGTATTGTAATCGATTTTTGGTATGCGGGCGTTCGACTTATTTTTAGGCACTGGTGCGGAAAACTATAATTTTACGATATGATTTCGAATTCAGAATGTAGTAAAACAGCCCGTTTACACAAAAATATATTTCAATTGGAAATGTGGTTTCTTTTTTGACTTGAGTTCACACAAAAATATATTTTAATTGGAAATGTGGTTTTTTTTTTGACTTTAGTTCACACAAAAATATATTTCAATTGGAAATGTGGTTTCTTTTTTGACGTGAGTTGTTGTATTCTCCCTACCCAGTTGCATTTTTTGTGAAGCCCTGCTTTAGCGGCAAAATTTAATGACTCACTGGGTAGAGCTCGCTGGTGGGCTGATTACTATCTTTCTGATCGCTTTTGAGAGCTGATTGCAGCGAATTAATGCGGATTTGTTTGTGACTAATTATGCATATCTTATCTCTTATCTCATTTTAAACCGGTGTCAAATATTGTTTTACATATGAACGATAAATCTTATCTAAGATTTGTCACGTTAGAGTGTGAAATACAGTATATTTTAGCATGTTGTCAGAACTTTTTTAAATAATTTGAATTACATAATTAATACTTTTTACACTGTTAAAAACAACAAATATTAGACATGTTTACAATTGCAGTTCGAATAGCGGGAACAAGAACAATAAAAACTGGTCTGAATTTAAAAATATTCCCGATCGTTTCAACGTTTGTTTAACTACTTTAGGGCTTCACAGTCTGCACAGCAACAATTCCATGTGTATTAAAGAAGCGACAAAATCTCGGATTTGTGAACGTTGAAGGACTTGAATACTGCATATTCTTGTTTATTCATTGTGGTGCCCACTTTTTTGTCTTTTTATGGTAGTCCCGTTTCCTCTGGGTTACCCAGTAGGCTCGTCTGGTCAAAGCCTCTGAGATGGATTGAGGTTAGTTTCTTATTGTTTAGTAATTTATTATCAAAATGTAAAATCTTATAATGCTGGTATATAACCCTTGGGCCTTCTGGCCCATTGTATCTTGCATGTTGTTCCCTTCTACAGCACCCATTCCAGTAATTTCGTACCCTGCACAAGTTTGTACAGGTCCTTTGCTGGATGTGTGCTGTACAGCCTCGGTTCACCAATTGGTTGCCCGAAAACTGACTGTCTTCTGCGATCCAAAGCCCCGCAGTTGCACAGTATGTGTGATACTGTTTCTGGTTCCTTTCCGCATAATCTGCAAGTTAGGTCGCCGTTGAACAGTCCCATTTTATTGAGGTGCTCTTTTACTGGCGCATGTCTAGTCATTAGCCCCATAATGATTTTAAGTTGTTCCCTGTTTAGAGTTAGCAGGTCTGCTGTTTTTTCCGGCACGGGCCTTTGATGTACTCTTTCCCGTGTCTGTTTCCTGGGTTCATTCCAGTATTGTTAGTGTTTTTCCTGGATCCAGTCTTCTACGCTAGTGACGTGTGCTTCGGTATTCCGAGGGTCTGTCCTGCACCTGGTTCTCTTTCATTCCCTGCAAATCCCTGATGTCCTGGCCCCAAATCAGCTTACGCAGTTTTGTTCTGCTAGAATTGTCAGTTCCTCTTTGCAGGTCCATACCAGTTGAGACGTAACTTCCTGGCTACTTAGAACATCCAGTGCTGCTTGACTGTCTGAGAGAATGTGGATCAGTTCCTCTACTATTGCACTCCTATTTTTTTCCTTCACACAATGAAGGATTGCTTGGAATAGAGAGGTGTGAGTACCCAGTGAGTAGCTACACTCGGTTCTTGGGTTACTAGAATACACTCCTGCTCCCGCACCATTCTCCATCTTTGATCCGTCTGTGTAGAATGCTGTTGAGTTCTGTGTTATTCCATACAGTTCTGTCTGGTATAGGTACCTTGTATGACTTGTCAAATGAGAATCCGAACTATATCCCCCCTCAAAAAAAATCAAACAACTTAAGTTATTTTTTCCTTTCACCTTGTATGCCTACAGAAATAATCAAAGTCGTAGAAGAATTGAAAACAAAAAGTATCCAGGCGAAGATGGTATTACGGGTGAAATTTTAAAATGTATAGTGGAGCATATCTCCGAACCTTTAGCATATATATTGAATAGATGCTTAGAAAAATAATATTTTCCTTCCTTGTTTAAAACATCCCTGGACCAATTTTTAAATCCGGTGATCCCCTTGATGCTACTAACTACATACCTATCTAACTCATAACAACATTTGCCAAGATATTCGAAAAACTTCTGAAAATCAGGTTATGCTCCTACCTAGATCAGTTCAACATCTTATCTAACAGACAATATGGATTTCGAAGTGGTGTATCGACACAGGATGCCTGATGCATCTGACATCTAAAATGTATAGTGCTATGGATACTGATAAAATGGCTTTGAGCGTCTTTATAGACCTCTCAAAAGCCTTCGACACTGTTAGCCATACATTATTATTGAAATCTTTGGAAGATGTGGGTATCAGGGGCGTGGGGCTACAGTTATTTAAAACGTACCTCACAAAAAGGTACCAATTTGTACAAATCAATAATACCAGAAGCGAGCAAAAGGGAGTCACTTTCGGTGTACCCCAAGGATTCGTGCTGGGACCAGTCCTTTTCAACATTTATTTAAATGATCTTTTCTCAGTTCCTACAGCCGGGGAAATCATAGAATACGCGGAAGATACTTGCATCTTCTACGAAGAAGAAAATTGGAGAAAAGTCAAAACACTGGCAGAAAAAGATCTTGCTAACATTCAAAAATGGTTCAATAGTAAATTACTCACCATAAACTTTGCAAAAACATCATTCCTTCCCACTCATATTGACAGTAGAACATCACCAGACTTCCAAACAATAGAAACTCTAAATAACGCAAATATAAATGCTGTTAATGAATTTAAATACCTGGGAGTCGTCTTGGACTCAAATTTGAGTTGGAACAAACACGTTAAACACGTTATTAAAAAAGTAAGATTCTTAATACACAAATTTAAAGTTCTACGAGATATTCTCAATCCTAAGATGCTACATACAGTCTATATCTCACTTGTCCAGCCACACTTAATGTATGGTATAGTAGCATGGGGAAGTGTTGGAAAAACTACTTTGACAAATCTTGAAATCATCAAAGTTATGAATGAGAAAGATTTTACTTATCCACCCGACAATCTATTTCGGGAAAGCTCTATTATGGACACACGGCAGCTTTACTATTATTTTACAAACATCTACCAACATAAAAATGTGCATCAACTTAAAGATATCAATCATTAATAAAAAAAGACGTACGTACTAAAAAAGACAAAGAAAACGACTGGCCAAAAATGCTACACGTATCTCGTCCCTAAACTCTATAACACACTCCCAGATAATATTAAAAATACAAAAAAATTTGAAAACTTCAAATACCACCTCAAAAGTTTCATTTTTGAGAGAGAGTGAGAGAAATGATCCATAGAATAATAGAATAAACAGATAGTGCCCTGGTTGTACACTTTTACCTATTTCATTATTACTTGTACCAATGTAAACGCCTCTTCTCAATCAATTTACTTTATTTATCGGACTTGTCGATCTTAATGATTCTACTCGTTGATTTTAATTAGTATAACTTATATTTATTACCATTATTTTTTATTTTTTTACTGTTGCTTTATCTATATCTGTTGTCAATGTTTAAATTTTAATTATAAGTTATATTTATCATAATTATTTTTACTGTGGTTTTATCTATATCTATAGACGATGTTAATAATTTTACTCGTTGATTTTAATTGAATTAGTATAATGTTATATTTATTTTATTGCTTTATTATTGTGTATTTATGTCACGCACAGGTTTAACCTTTAGTGACTTTTTCCAATTTATTTACTTTAGCTAGGTTACTTATTTACATTCCAACAAGTATCCTAGTGTTTATTCTGTAATAATAACATTTGGTGAATAAACTTATCATTATAATCGTTTCGCGATGTGGTTTGATCTCATGTCTAGCACGTCTCTGGTTACAATGCTAACGATACTCATGTTCCCGTTCGGTCCCGGTGAGCTTGGTTCGAATGAGCTTATTGCCCACTGTACTTTCTCATAGGTTACCACCTTTTTTGATAATGTCCAACTTTCCCTGGAAACCCTTTTCAGAGCCTCCAGTCCATTCTCATTAGCAGGTGTCTGTATTATTTGAGCCCCAGGAAAGTGAACCCTGAAGAGTTCCTTTATGGTTTAGAGTTCCTTTATGGTGTACTCTCCTTGTTCATTTTCAAGGGAGTGTTTGTCCTTAGGAAGGATTCTTTGGAGTCTGGCGCACTCTTGAGTACTTTCTTTCTCCTCACAGTATCTCCTCCAGAATTCTCTCTTGGCTTTATTTAGTGCCTTTTTGTAGCTGGTCAAGGCGTTCTTGTAGTCATTCCTGTAGCCACAGTACACCTGAAAATATTAGATGTCCTCCAGAAAATAATATTAGAAATAATTCACAATAAAGCATGTACTATAGTCGAATGATTTATACGAAGAATTTGATCTACGGCAGATATACATACAAAATGTAATTATCTACACCTATAAAAATAAACAAGTCCTACAACAGACAGAACACATTTACAATGCGCGTAGTAAATCGAAGGATATTGTTAAAATAAATTTTGCCAAACAAAAAGCAAATAGGTCAACGATCATATGCTTACCTTGCCTCCAAAATATTCAATGCATCACTTGAAAAGGACAAATATGATATGTACCACACACACTCCTTTGATTTAATGAGAAAAATAGTAAAAAAATTACTTACATGTGATAGACAGACACATCATACATTCACTCATTGAAAATTGATTTCTGCTATTTGTTTTTTTGCAACACTTTACGAATACGTAGTCGGTAATATAAATAGTATTAGTATTTTTTTTTACCCAATAGCATGTAATATGTAATATGAATTATATTGTATGTATCATTCGAAATGTACTACAAACGAGTAAAACAACCTATGCGCAACCATTATTGTCCTAAATAGGTTACTAACCGTTTATTACATATTACATATGAAGACTGACATCTTGAAAAAAGCAGATGAAAATCTTTCAACTCTAGATATCGAGATGAGAAAAAAAGCTGAGGATAATATCTTAAATATGAAAATAAACCCAAAACCAAATATGAAAACATCCTACTCATCTGTACTTAGCAATAGCTCACACACAGCAATCCTTGTCAAACCCAAAATATCCCAAGAAAACAATCAAACTAAATCTGATATTATGCATAATTTAAATATGACTGATTCAAACTTCAGCATTAGCAAAATCAAGCATATCAGAGACGGTGGACTTATGGTGCTGTAAAACTCAGGAGGAAACTGATATCTTCAGAGAAAAGGCTCAAGAAAAACTCTCGGCAACTTATGAAATAAAGGAATCGAGAGGATTACACCCCCGTGTTCGTATTGTTGGAATTTCAGAAAACATTGATAGTGATACCCTTTTGAAACTCATACTAAAACAAAATGATGATATTATAGGCTCTAATTCAAACTGTAAAATAGTAAAATTTGGTCCAAAAAATCTAATAAAATGTATATCAGGCCACTCTTCAGCTGAATTCGTCAACTTATTCTAATGTACTCAATAATGGTTACTTATTAGTCGGTCTAGACCTCTGCAAGGTCTATGACGCCATTGAAATCTCACGATGTTTTAGATGCAATGGTTTCAATCATTCTAAAACTACCTGTAAACTTATCTTATCATGTCCGAACTGCGGAGGGCAACATGAAAAAAATGTATGTGATTCCAATATTCTTAAATGCACCAACTGTCTCAAACTTAATGAATCAAAAAAATCTAACTTTCCGGTTGATCATGGGGCCTGGGACCATCAGAATTGCCAGTCATACTCAAATATGGTGAACAAATTAAAATTAGATCTGGGCCTAAACGGTCAATAGCAACTAATTTCAGACATGTTACCTAATAATGAATCCACTTCTTTGACAAATCAGTTTACAAAGTCCATCAAAATTAATGAAATTTCCATTTACTATCAAAATGTTAGAGGTCTGAATACTAAACTGAATGAACTATATGATAACCTGAATACTTGCTGCTATGACCTGGTAGCTCTCAGTGAGACATGGCTGGGATCAAATGTTCTGGATGATGAAATCTCTAAGGACACATTCAACATTTTCAGATCTGACCGTAACTTTCAAGCCCTGAACTGTTTTCGGGGCGGGGGAGTTATGTTGGCAGTTAATTCTCAGGTCAGTGCAACCAATCTCAATTTAAGTGATAGCGCATTCAAGGATCTACATCACATTGACATAGTTGGCGTGAAAATATTCTATTATCATCAGTACCTATACGTTTTTGTTATATATATTCCGCCAAATTATTCAACTGAATATTACAATTCAGTATTTGAAGCCTTTTCTTCACTAGATTATTTGTTTCACTCGGAAGTTCTGATTATTGGAGATTTCAACATTCCCAGTTACTTAGATGATAAACTAAAAGATACATTCACTCCAACTACACATGCTCTTCAAAATTTCTGTTCCTTCTTGGACTTTGAACAATCAAATGATGTTAGGAATGCTAACAACAGAATTCTTGACCTTGTTTTAACGAATTGTTCTTGTGTTGTAGAAAGCACACGATATTTTAATTAATGAAGACTCTCATCATCCACCTATCGATATATTTTGCAATTTGACAAATAATGTAAATAAAATCGAAATAATGCTTTCCCATACCTCAGTTCGCAATTTCAGGAAAGCTGACTTTCCAAATCTTTATAAGGACTTCCTTGAATGCGACTGGTCCTTTATGGATCAATATTCAGATCCAAATACTGCTTGCGGTGCCTTTTATGAAAAAGTTAACTCTATTGTGGAGCTGAATGTGCCAAAAAGGATCAGAACTACTCGCAGTTATCCACCATGGTATAACTCAGCCCTAATCAGAGACATACGTCTTAAACATAGATTTTGGAAAAGGTTCAGAAATTCTGGTGATGATAATGATCTCGATAAATTCAAAAGATTGAGGAGAGATATCAAGTCGAACATTATGAAACTCCATCGTGATCATATTATCTATGTAGAGGAAAATTTCACCTCTAACCCCTCGGCATTATGGAATTACATGAACTTCAAAAAAAGGAATGCCACCTCACCATCTAGCTTCAACTTCAACCAACAAACCCTATCTGAGTCGAAGACATCTCTAATGCATTCGCCCAATTTTTTCAGCAGTCTTATGCAATTCCCAACAATATCACTTTTCCTGACTCATTCAATAATCATACTTCGTTGGTAATAAATGAAGTGACTGAAGAGCAAGTCTTAGTCTCATTGAAAAAATTAAAACCCAAATTAACTAGTGGACCTGACAATATTCCCTCCTTTGTTTTACGAGATTGTGCAGCTGCCTTCGTGAACCCCCTTCGTACATTATTCAATTTATGTCTTTCAACTAATACATTTCCTACACTATGGAAAGAATCTAAAATCATACCGGTCTACAAGAAGGGGGCTAAATCAGACATTTGCAACTACCGCCCTATAGTAATTATTAATAATTTCTCGAAAACCTTTGAGATCCTACTTTATGATGACATTTATACGCATGTAAAGAATCAAATCACCCCTAGTCAACATGGTTTTCAAAGGAAGGTCAACGATAACAAATTTAATTTGTATCACGGAGCAATTATCTGATACTATCGATGGGAGCTCTCAATGATATAATTTATACGGATTTCTCGAAGGCCTTCGATAGGCTTGATCATGGAATTCTTCTTCACAAACTGTCGAATTTCGGACTTACCCTCAATCTCACATCTTTATTTCAATCCTACCTTCATAATCGTAAGCAGTATGTCAGTTTCCATGGTCAAAGTCTATTGAAGTCCTCCCCACGTCAGGTGTCCCCAAGGGTCTAACCTCGGCCTTTATTTTTCATAATGTTTATCAATGACATTGTACTACTCTCTCCGTCGCTCACTTACTGTATGCCGATGATCTTAAGATATACCATGAAATTAACACCACAGAAGACTGTACTCTTCTCCAAAATAATCTGGATCGCCTCAATCTCTGGTGCATCGAGAATAGCTTATTCCTAAATGTTTCTAAATGCCAGGTTATGTCTTTCACCGCCAAGCGGAATCCAATTCTTCACAGTTATAAACTGGACAATGTCGTATTGAAAAGACCCGACACTTTCAAAGATCTAGGAGTAACATTCGACAAAAACTCTCTTCGCAAAACATATCGAACTAGTCACCAAAAAACTTATAGATCATTAGGATTCATAATCAGAGTTTCAAAAGATTTTGGAAGGAATGAGAAAACTCTTCTTCAATTATATTTTACATTTGTTAGATCAAATTCAGAGTATGCATCAATTGTTTGGGCACCATATTATCAGGTATATATATCTAATTTAGAAAATATCCAACGAAAATTTTTGAAGTATCTATGTTTCAAACTTGATGGCAACTACCCAGACGTAGGTTATCCACATGAACAACTAATTTCCAGATTTTCAATCGATTCACTTGAATCTCGTCGAAATAGGTCACATGTTATATTCCTTTTCAACCTTATTCACAACAATTTGGACTGCAGCTGCATTTTGGATATATTGAAGTTTCATATTCCTAGACTCACATCTCGGAGAAACATTACTTTCTACCTTCCACTTTGTCACACCAATGTTAAATTGAATGCACCTGTTTATAAGATGTGCAATACATATAATAAGATGAATGAAACCATTGACATTTTTTGTTGCAGTGTGGCCTCCATAAAAAAACTGGACTGTTCTGTTTTTGTCCAATGATTTATATTAACGTATATAGCTAATAGTTCATACTGTATATTCCTATTCTGTAATTGGATCTTGTATCTGTTGAATAGTGTAATAAAAAAAAAAAAAAAAAAAATTACATGAATTCCATGTTGAACACTTTACTTTATTTGTGAATAAACGTTATTATTATTATGATTATTATTATCCCACCCTCCAGTTTTCTTGGCGCTGTTGAATTTTTTCCTTGTTTGCCTCCTTGATCTTGCAAGTTCGGCATTTCACCAGGGCACGTTCCTGGGGGTGTTCCTTGTGATGAGGGGACAATTGTTGAACGCAGAGATGATTGGGTCATTGAGTTGCTTCATTGCCATCTCTAGCTCTCCGTTTGTTCTTATCAGTCTTTGTAATCCAGGAAGGTTGCGTGCTAGATCTGCCTTGTATGCTTCCCATTCTGTTTTCCTTGGATTCCGATAAATTTATGTAGTGGTGTTGCTCTTTATTTTGAAGTTTATGTATCTGTGGTCTGAGCAACTCTCCTCTTCAGACACTTGCCATTCCTTAACAAAATTATTCACATAGGTGGAGGCTATTGTTACGTCAAGTACCTCCTTTCTGTTTTTTGTAACAAAGGTTGGTTTGTTACCTAGGTTCAGTATGTCAGCTCGTTTGCTATCACAAATTGTAGCAGCGACTCCCCCCTTTCGTTGGTGTCGCAACTGTCCCAGACGATGTGGTGCTCTTTTGTCTTACCAAGTGGTAACAGTAAGTTCAGAGTGAACTATACAGAGGGTTATATTTCCCTTGGAAAATATAACTTGAAAACCAAATTGAGCGGCTAAGTTAGTCTCCACTGTATACGGTTTTAATTTATGTGTGAATTCTCAAAATTTTTGTACCATCCTAATCTCTCAAATATTTCCGAGAATTTTTAATAGAATAAAAATATAACAAAATTATAAAAGTAAAAAAAAGGTTCATCGAATAGATGAAGCAATCCATTATCATGCAATCATATAGATACTTAGTATTTGATTTCTAAAGATAAATTGCTACTTAATTTTCAATACAATCTTACTTAATGTTGGAATCTGTCATGTTGTCACTAATTTTTTATCGTAATTTATAATATTATTAAGCGCACTGGTAATTTAATGATTATTTGTTACATTTTCAGCGATATGTGATCACGTGCACGTATGATGCAGGTTGAATGACAATTGGAGACTTAATGATTATTTGTTGCTGATATTTTTTTCTTTTATAGTAACAGTTTCCCCTGAATGCTCTTTGGGAAATGAAAACAATTACGTATATAATTTTTATGGCCTGGACATTTCAACCCTATATTTATGTGCACATTGATTTTAATAGCCGTCTGTGCTGGTTCATGGCTTTCTGAAATGATTACAGTATGTTTAGTCTTAAAATAACGAAAGGTGAGGTATCGGTGTATGATATTCCCCGCAAAGATTATGTCGGCGCTATTCAAATTCATGTCTGTTTTCAAACACTCGCCAACGCGGCGGTTATTCCTTAATAGTTTCCGGAGGTGGTACCCCGAAGGCTATACTTGCCTTTAGACAGATTCCATTTACAATTTGATCTCATATATATATATATATATATATATATATATATATATAATCATATATGTAATATATATTTTTTTTTCCTAGGGAGGTTCTTGGGTTTGGTGATTCGAAAATGAAACATTAAATCATGTAAAATAAACGTTTTCGCTCAGGCCTGTGGCTCCTTCGGTATTCATTCATTTGTATTATATATTGGTAATGGTTTATGTATAACAACATTGCCTGACAACGATTATAATTTCCAAAGCAGTTCAAGATGAAAGCAAAAATATTTCGTTTCGAACAAAGGAGGATAATTGCACACACTTATGGAGACCAAACATAAAATAAATGGCTGACAAAGCTATAATTGTTATTATAATGTGTTAACACCCTCGAATCGTTGCCATACAATGTTGTTACACACAAACTTTTGTAATATGAATGTAAATCACCCTGAAATCGTTGCCTTGCAATGGTGTTATACACAAACCATTACCATTATATAATACAAATGAATAAATACTGAAGAAGCCTCGGGCCTGAGGCGAAACGTTTATTTAACATGATCTAATGTTTCATTTTCGAATCACCAAACCCAAGAACCTCCCCAGGAAAAAAGATAAAAAATTCAAGATTCAAGAACCTACCTAACAAAATATATATATATATATATATATATATATATATATATATATATATGTGTGTACCTATAAGACTGGCTTTTATAACAAGCTAACGGAATTGTAAAGGATTGTCTCTACATCATAAGGCAATGTTTTGGATAATTGTTCATTCTTTCAATAATACAACATTTATTTTACAATTTCAGCAACCAGAAATATGCAGTTCTCGTTTTTCTTGTCATTAAGTACTTGCATCATATATAGAACTTTTTTACAGGTATCCTGATGGCTCCGTTAAGTTGCGAAATCCCCACATCGAACTCATGGACCAAGATATTTTATACCATTTAGCTTTGGGAAGTGAATCTCATGATTTGGTCGAAATGTTTGGTGATATCAAAGTGAGTAACGCTGCTTTCAAATTTCAAATTAATGTGAGCTCAAAATAAATGAAAATAGAAAATGAATTCCATAAATAAAGTTCACAAAGTTTTTATTCCCGTTATCTATAAATAATGCAAGATAGCAGTGAAAAGTGTTGTTTCAAATAACATCAACTGGTATTTTCAAAATATTGCATTGAAAGAGCCCCTCACTGTTTTTTTATTTCCATGGCACGGTAGAATATATTTTTTGTTTCGAGACTGATATTTTGAATTTAGCATGGCCATAAAGTATCACTGCCTGTATATTTCTGAGAGTTAGTACGCAAGAAAAATATATATTTGTTGATTTAGGGATAGGGAGTTTGGAACAAAAATAGCAACTTTTCAGTTACCGAGCTCCTAGGTGTGGTATTAAAAAAAAATTAAGGGCAATATTCCCATTGTTTCCAAAAAACATTCAGACGTTATCTATAACATTCGATTAAATTATTATTGGGGTAGTTTTTGTAATAAAATATCTCCAATATCCATTGTGTTTTTTTTTAATCTTCGGTTCTGCAAAATGAAAGTTAGATCAATTATTTTTAATAGATATTCAGGCATTCTCGTTTACTCGCTCGTTGTAATATATTAATCTTCTCAAGCCAAATCCAATAAATCATGTTTTTTTTAAAATAGATAAGCACAAGATGATAAAAAGTTACGTACTCGTTATCACGCTGCATTTCATAACAGCTGCAAACATGAGTCAATTGAATTGTGTCATTTTTGTTTTCGCTTGGGTACATTTTTTCAAAGATGAATTGGCTAATATCGATCAATTGACCTTCCCATTTGTTTCTGATAAATTGCTCGATGATGCATTCGATCGACATATGATAACATATAAATGCTGTTAATGGTCATGTTATGAGGAAGAAATATTATTTTGAACTTGATGTTGGTAAGAATTAAAAAATTTCAATTAAGTAGTTATTATTTGATATATTGGTTCATACATGCTCCATAAAGATTATTATCTCTCCAAAGGTCGAGGAACAAAACAATTTTTATATGATCAACAAAATTCAAATCTCCTGCCAAATTCAGATTCCAAAATTACACGATAAAAAAAGATAAAATCCGTTTACTTTGCACATATTTTCACTTATATACATATGTGAGCAGCTTCAAATCGTGATATATTTGAAAAATGTTGTAAATTATGGAAAAAATAACCACCGCTTATTCAACGTTGTTGTTTTCCACATTTGGAACCTCATGTTAGTAAGAATTCAACAATTTTCATTCATTAATGAATTGTATTTTAATATCTTAGTCCTTAAATGCTTTTCAAATTGGAATTTATGTCTCACAAGAAATTCAAATCTCCAGTCAAATTCAGATACTATGAATAGAAAAATTACCAATCTCACCCGCATACAAAAAAATTATTATTTATTCAAATTGCAATAATTATCCAGTCAAATTCAGATACTATGAATAGAAAAATTACCAATCTCACCCGCATACAAAAAAAATTATTATTTATTCAAATTGCAATAAAATATTGAAAAAACAATATTTACTTTGTACATGTTTCCACTTGGCATGTTTTGTTAAATACAGATTATTATTGTTCGTGGCTATTAAAATACTTGAAATATTATGCGTTTATTTACACTCCACAACAAAAAACAATAATGAACTCTGACAATCAAATAGAAATTCACCTGTAAAATATACCGCGCACTCCACTGAACTCTATATGTTGTTCTAGCTTGTACCTGAGCTCGAAACAACTTTCGCTCGCGTACGCTGTCTTTTATAAGGCCATTAGCACCTAAACTATTCCTGGCGGTCTCTTCTGGATCATTCTCGGTCCATTCGACGATTCTAAGCGTTCTTTCGGTATATTCTGAGAATTTGCCGTGACGTCAGCCAGTCGCATGGCGTAGTGTATTTGTTTTTCGAAACAATGTGTTCGAAAAAATTTAATATATGAGTTTTTGAGGGATAAACACTCCTCTGCTTCCATTCTGGAGTTATCTGTCGGAAACATTTCAGGCAACGATTTTGTTGTCTCAGTATGGACTTAACTTTTCACATCCCAGATTAGAAAAGTTTTCCGTTGAGTTTTTCACAATTGTTTCTGGGTTTCTTCAGGTAGCACATTGACTGCCATTATGTTCGCACAAAAAAGGAATCCCAGGACTGTATAGTGCGTTTGCAAACCTAAAAGTACGATGGCTCTCAGAGTGTGTCATAACTTGACCCATTATGTTCGGACAAAAAAGGAATCCCAGGACTGTAGAGTGCGTTTGCAAACCTAAAGGTACGATGACTCTCAGAGTGTGTCATAACGTTGACTGCCATTATGTTCGGACAAAAAAGGAATCCCAGGACTGTAGAGTGCGTTTGCAAACCTAAAGGTACGATGACTCTCAGAGTGTGTCATAACGTTGACTGCCATTATGTTCGGACAAAAAAGGAATCCCAGGACTGTAGAGTGCGTTTGCAAACCTAAAGGTACGATGTCTCTCAGAGTGTGTCATAACGTTGACTGCCATTATGTTCGGACAAAAAAGGAATCCCAGGACTGTAGAGTGCGTTTGCAAACCTAAAGGTACGATGACTCTCAGAGTGTGTCATAACGTTGACTGCCATTATGTTCGGACAAAAAAGGAATCCCAGGACTGTAGAGTGCGTTTGCAAACCTAAAGGTACGATGACTCTCAGAGTGTGTCATAACGTTGACTCATTATGTTCGGACAAAAAGGAATCCCAGGACTGTAGAGTGCGTTTGCAAACCTAAAGGTACGATGGCTCTCAGAGTGGTCATAACGTTAACTGCCATTATGTTCGGACAAAAAAGGAATCCCAGGACTGTAG
>JAFIRS010005017.1:0-67995 GCA_018342105.1 Gonioctena quinquepunctata
ATAACTGAAGCTAATGTATACCCGATTCTAACACTGTATATATAGGTTGAAAAATGTCCCGGAACTGCTCACCAGTATATAGCCATTTCCAAAATAAATATTTTTTTTCGAAAGTATATAGATTTTTCGATAACTGAAGCTAATGTATACCCGATTCTAACACTGTATATATAGGTTGAAAAATGTCCCGGAACTGATCGCTTGACATATATATATATATATATATATATATATATATATGTATATATATATATATATATATATGTATATATATATATATATATGTATATATATATATATATATATATATTTATCCCGCGTACACTATAACGTCCGTACGTGGGTTTCCGACCATAAACATCAGCCCTGAATGATACAACGCCGATATCGGACTAGTATTGTTTTCCAACAATAATTCCATTATTTTGAACAAACCATCGAATTTTATATTCGCAAATTGTACCCGCGATCCAGAGCTCCCATAGAATATGAAAACAGAAAACATTCATTAAAAAACGCGGGAGTCGGGTACACCAGAAAAATATGATTAAGGACTGAGTATTATACGGTCTAGAAAGTTGCAGTATACATTTAGTTCAAACAATTTCTGTTTGGGGCGCTTTAAATCGTGAAACCTAATATATTTGGAATATACTTCTTTCACCTGTAGCATGCTGATGCGCCCTTAGTCTGGCAACCGTGTACACAAACACATTCTGGTCAGTGTGCAGTGTGCAAACACGCAGAAGTTCTGGTGCCCGTTTATGTTTATTTTGCTAGTGAGTATTACTCTTTGAAATATTTTTACCTGTCTTCTACATGCTTTCACAGGAATTGGAGATTCATGAGGAGAAAAACATATAAAATATGAATGCAATAGTCAGTTACATTGATTTGTCACTATTAAGTCGCCAGAAATAACCTGTTATGAGTTTCAGGGAATTTTAAAATGAGTAATGCTAGTGTTTTTATAAATTTTCAAGAAATTGAGTTTCTCAGAACCTTTACATTTGTTTTAGAATTCACAAATTGTTCTTCAATATTTCGTTACAAATTGCAGCATTGTGGAGGCTGTAAATCTATATTTTATGTGGACTGCAGACTTTTCCAAAGTGTTTATAATTCAAGGGCGCGTGTTCCAAAAGGGAACTGGACAAACGATTCATCTTTTTGCGCAAAGACGATTGCTTTGAATAAGCATTATTGGTTGGAAGGAGGAATCAAATCACATGAAAGTTATTCCATAGAAAACGAATAAATGAAAAATTATCGTCAGGATATAATGAATGATATGAGGTTGCAGTATATTTCACTTGATATTACAATTTTATTAAAATTTCCATACAACTTATCATTTCAGAAGAATTTCATTCAAAGTAAAAATTGGATATTATGGAGAACAAACACAAGAGCAGCCATAAGGAAGTTTTTTCTGCGCATGGCTATAACTATATCTCTTTATATATAATGTTTATATGATACAATAAATGAGTCAAATGTGTAGATTGACAATAATTGGCACAGTTAATAAAATTGTGGATATGTCACCAGTTATTATTAAAATAAAAAATTGAATAAAAGGAAGCTATGAGTACACATACCCCCATACATGCCTACACATACAATTATTTGTAAATACCTGGTGAACTACAAAGACTCTTCCTCCATACATATCTGAGTTGCGAGTCTAAAGAAGAAGGCACTAGGTATGAGCAATTTGATCCAATTATATCCTCAAGTGAAATTTTTTTATTGCAGAATCTCAAAAGGGTAGTTATAAGAGGAAAAAGGGGAAGAGGTGTGCCTGTTTTATTCAGTAAGGATGTGCAAGAGCATATCAGTGTACTCTTATCGGTAAGGAATAAACAAGTGGATGATAAAAATCCTTATTTATTTGGTAAGCCAGGACTCATAACACCCATAACTGGATACAAAGTTTTACAAAGTTATGCACGGCAAGTGGAGCTGAAAAATCCCTCGCCCATAACGGTACCAAGTTACGTAAGCATTTGGCACATTATCCCAGTTGTTTTCTCTGAACGAAACGGAAATTGACCAGTTGGTATACATTTATGGGACACACAATAGGTGTCCATAAGAATTTTATAGATTGCCTGATGATCTTCACCAAACTGCAAAAATTTCAAAAAATTCTTCTTTGCTTGAGAGTGGAAATCTTGGTGAATACAAGGGAAAAACGCTAGACGAAATTGACATTAATTTGAATGAAGATCTCCTCGATTCGATAAATGAGTGCAGTGATGAAGATGATAACGGAAAAGATGACAGTTTGATTGAACATGATATGTTTCTACATGATGATGAACAAATAGGGAAACACTCCGTAGAAGATGATGAAACCCATAGTGTGACTGAGATTAGAGAAAAGCCTGGAAAAAAGAACATCAAAAGAGGAATGAAAAGGACACTGGTGAAGTGGACTGCAGATCAAAAAAAAAATAGTCACAGAATATTTTGGAAAACATATAAAGAATAGAATTCCCCCAAAGAGATATGAATGTGAGGAATTGGAGGTGAAATACTCACAATTATTCGAAAATAAAGACTGGCCAAAAATAAAAGTATTTGTTCGGAATACATATTCTCGAGAAATGAAAAAATATTCTGACACTGACTAATATGGAGATTTTAATTATAATTTTTCAGACGACTGTTCTGAAACGAGTTTATTTATAAAGGAATTGTGATATTTTGTTGTATTTTAAAGAGTCCAGAGAATGTATTTTTGTTTTACCCTTTTTCTAGTTTTTTAGATGACTGTTCTGAAACGAGTTCATTTATAAGGAATTGTGATATTTGGTTTTATTTTGAAAATTCTAGATAATTTATTTTCGTTTTACTCGTTTGAAATGTATTTACTTACAAAACTTTCAGAAATTAATTATTTATTTATATATACAGCGTATTGTTTCTCTAAGCCAATCAGTTTTGCCCAAAATCTTATCTGTATTTATTGTCACGAAAAATAAAAGTATTTGTTCAGAATACATATTCTCGGAAAATTAAAAAATATTCTGACACTGACTAATACGAAGATTTTATTACAAATTCTTCAGATGACTGTTCTGAAACGAGTTTATTTATAAAGGAATTGTGATATTTTGTTGTATTTTGAAGATTCCAGAGAATTTATTTTTGTTTTACCCTTTTTCTAGTTTTTCAGATGACTGTTCTGAAACGAGTTCATTTATAAGGAATTGTGATATTTGGTTTTATTTTGAAAATTCTAGATAATTTATTTTCGTTTTACTCGTTTGAAATGTATTTACTTACAAAACTTTCAGAAATTAATTATTTATTTATATATACAGCGTATTGTTTCTCTAAGCCAATCAGTTTTTGCCCAAAATCTTATCTGTATTTATTGTCACGAAAAATAAAAGTATTTGTTCAGAATACATATTCTCGGAAAATTAAAAAATATTCTGACACTGACTAATACGAAGATTTTATTACAAATTCATCAGATGACTGTTCTGAAACGAGTTTATTTATAAAGGAATTGTGATATTTTGTTGTATTTTGAAGATTCCAGAGAATTTATTTTTGTTTTACCCTTTTTCTAGTTTTTCAGATGACTGTTCTGAACCGAGTTTATTTATAAGGAATTGTGATATTTTGTTGTACTTTAAAATTTTTTACTCACAAATTTTTATAATATTTTCTATAGGTATATACAGTGTATGATTTCTCTAAGCCAATCAGTTTTTTTCCAAAATCTCATGTGTATTTATTGTCAAGAAAACACTACTATCAAAGTTGATTTTCTGGGAAAATGAATAGATCAATTTTTACCAGCAAGGGATTGATTTTCCAAAGAGGAAAACGTGACTTATCAATGCCATATCAATATACTTTGATTCTTTCGACCAGTAAATAGTAACACAACAGGTAAGTGATGGAATAAGGAAAATTTGTGTTTTGGTTATCTACCTGAAAGAGCACAAAATACAAATATTGACAACATATATTCCAAAAAAAGTTTTTTGTAAATTTTATGAAACTTTGGATAATTGTCTCATTTTTTTTTAATATTCAGTAGTTTTTGAGTGGTAAAATTGAAATAATTCAAATAGTGGAATAATATTACATTTCAGCTTCAGAAAGTTAGGGCACTGCGGTAACTTTTTACTGTACATCAGTGATGATGTTAGGAACATTATATTGAAAGTTACCAACCGAAAAGTGTGTGCTTAATTTTTCATTTAACAAATAAGTTTCCAAATTACATTGTTTAATGAATATCTAGAAAAAAATATTATTTTTTTGAAAAACTGATATCACCATTCGAAAGAATGGTAGATTTTGGATGGAAAAGGTGAAAAAAAAGTTCTTTCAATGAAAACTGTAAGCTGCGGACTTTTTTTTATAACGCATTGAAAATGTGAGGCTACATTAAAGTGCATCTCTCGAGGAGCACGAGCACAACACGCTTCACTTAATTTGTTATTACTTGTAATTTAATTGATCAAATTGAGCTGTAAAAAATGTATATGAAGGAAGAAAGAAGAAGTGAGGTGTCATGTTTTCAAATGTGGAAAAAAATAGGAATAGTACATATATGAAGTTAGGTCAAAGTAGAATTATCTATAAAATCAATTAAAGATCTGCCATTCTTTAAATTTTCGAAATGAACATCTAAAATTTGTACATTTCACTTCCAAAATGATACTTGAGAAAGTGTGCCAATGGAAAAAAATCTTAAAATTGTATTTTTAAAAATACAGTGGTCAAAATATTAAATAATTTCATAAAATGACAAATTTGAATTTTTAGGCCATGCTTCAAAAACCAAAAACTCCAGTTCAAAATGTGATATCAAGATTTTTCAATCGTACTTTCTAAAGCTTGTTATCTGTACTTTGGAGAGGTTTGATTGGTTTTATTAAAAAAAAAATAATAGTAAAATTTTGCCAAAAACAAAAAAATAAACAAATGTTGCTCCAAAATCCATGAAATTTTTTGTTAAATAAATTTTGATAACGTTTATATGGAAAAAAATAAGCTTACCTAACCAATAAATATTTATATTACGACCTCAAACAAGGTATACAGCGTAAAATATTTTTTTCTTTGTTAATATAAGTGTAAATTTTATTAATTACGAAAATATTACGGTTTTTAGTATTTTTTTTATAAATGAGTTCCTGCTTAAAATTCTTATTTAGAGTAGAAATATAAGTTTATCTCCTGATTTACTTCATGTTGGATCGAAAATATCATATTTGAATGTTAGAGAGAGATAGAACACGGGAGAACAGTTGATCGGTAAGTTTAGTGCTCACTTGACGCTTTACGTATACTAGTGGAATAATATTAAATTTTAGCTTCGGGAAATTGGGGGATAGTGGTAACTTTTTACTGTACATCAGTGATGATGTTGGGAACAACATAAAAAATTTACTCAACAATCAGCTTTTCAACAATTAACCGACGAAATTAAACTGAAAAGTATAAATAAACTTCTTAGTTCAATATCTAGCTCCTAAACTAATGTAGTAACTAATTTTGAGTCGGGCCAAACTAACAATCAACTAACATCATTAAATTACTTCAAAAAAATTATCAGAATGTGTCCGCCAAGATTTTACCTTACCTAATTCATTTGCTTGTTTGTTTGGCCGACTCAAAATTAGTTACTAACATTAGTTTAGGAGCTTAGTTATTGAGACCAAGAAGGTTTATTCATTTTTACTTTTCAGTTCCGTATTTCGTCGGTTTAATTTTTTGTTGAAAAGTTTTTATTTTTCAATTTTTTGTGGCTGAAATCTACTAATTACTGACTGCTTGTTTTTTTATTACTTCCAAAATAATATGATTATCTACTTTTACTATTTGTTGTTATATAAATTATTTTTGTTGTTCTGGTAAGTTTATTTCATTACTTTGTATATCATTCCATCCTCTCATAGAATATAATAACTACATAAGTGTGCTAATGTTCACAAGTGAAAAATCAATTATCCCTATTTTTCTACCCGTAAGGGTGGATAATTCCATTCGAAATCCAAATTTAATCAACTATGAGGTATACCCTATCTGATAAAAGAAGAATCATCCAAATCGAAGATCCCAGTACAAAGTTATGCCTGATAGAATCGGTTAACGAACCAGAATTCAGAGGGTGAGTGATCAATATCCTACATTTTAGGGGTGGATTTTATATTTTGAATCCAAATGGGACCAACTTCGGAGTACGCTTCATCCACTGAAGAAAGAATTATAGGAATCGGATGCCTCAGTAAAAAGTTATGCGTGATCATACATAAAAAAAATTATAAAAAAAATATACGCGTCGACTAGAGAACCTCCTTGTTTTTGGTTTCGTCGGTTAAAAAGTGTGTGCTTGATTAATTATTTAACAGATAAAATGCCAACTTACATTGAATATTGAAAAAAAAAATGAATAACTAATGGTACCACTCGCAAAAATGGAACATTTTACATAAAAAAAGGAAATAAAAAGTTTCTTCAAAATAAAAATTATAAGCTGCAGAATTCTTTTGCTAACGTGCGATTTTGAAGTGCAGCGCTGGAGGAGTACTGCAGCCACTAGCTTCACACTAAGTTTGTTATTACTTTGATCTAGTTGATCAAATTAAGCTAAAAAAAAATCATTTAAAAAAAGAAAAAATGCAGCTAACGAGAAATCATGTTTTCAAACATGAAAAAAAATATGTATAGGAATAGTACGTATATGATATTACGTCAAAGCAGAATTCTGTCTAAAATCAATTAAAGATCTTAATTTTTTTTTCAAGATAAACATCTGGAATTTTCACATTTAAACTCTCAAAATGACAAATAAAAAAAGGCAATTTAAACAAAAACTTACGGAGCTCAAAATATTAAATAATTGGAAAAATTACAAATTTAAATTTTTAGGCCATGCTCCAAAGACCAAAAATGTTAGTTTAAAATGTGATATTGAAACTTGTATATGGAATATAATGAAACTTGTTGAATGGAGGCCACATTTTTCAACCGATTGAAACAAAAGTACGTCTCATCAATACCTCGGCTAATTTCGAAAATGGTCCAGTAATTTCAAAATGGCAGCTGTTGAAAGATTTAGAAAAAATCGCAATATTTCATTTCCATACCAAATATCGGCAAACTATAGGTCGTTTGATAGAGATTCATTAGCTCCACAACTTCTACCCAAAAAGTTTTTCTCCGAGATGTACATATAAATAAAAAATAGCTCTAAGTTATCATTCATGAAATCTACCTTTACGACTATTATATTTTTGTTCAGCGACCTCATAAACCCCATAACATCAATTTGGGTCAAATTACTTTGATATCCATTGAGTTATTTGAAATTTGCCTAACAATCAGCGCACAAATATAAGTTTATAACTTTTTTCTGCCAGTCATTTCTGAGTTATATCAGAGGATTTTAGGAAAATCCCCCAGGATTCCGGAATAATGCATAATTTTAAGCTATTTTTACTCCACTGAATCAACTCTAGAAATTTTATGATCTGCTGCGATTGGGGATGGTATATACCTGTTGTATTTGACGTATTGTTGTAACTATCAAGGAATACCATATTTCATTATTACATCATCCATAACCGGTCCCAAAGCAATTACGATTTTTTTTGTGAAGTTATATAAATAATGGAAGTGAAGAAAGACATAACCCCCCATGGGCTGATCATTTGATGACAACAGAACATACATGATATAGGAAATAAAATGGAAAACATGGCAACAGCTGGAGCCTGATCGTGTTGAGTATGGAAGATATAATATAAATTGGACGCAGGATCATACTAAATATGAGAACAAATTATTCACGGACAAAAATGATATGATAGTGAAAGGACGCAATATTGTGAAGGTATACTTTTTTTTATTTTTGAAGTTATTGATGATCTGAAACCAGCTATGGGCAGGATTTTTCGCGTAGAACCAGTATACTTTATCAGAATTGACCTAAATAGCGTATTTCTGGTAGACGCAGTAATGTACGCTTCATGAAAGGACGCAGTATTGTGAGCAGGATGTATATATATATATATATATATTATCAACATCAACATCAACATTATCAACATCAACATTATCAACATCAACATATATATATATATATATATATATATATATATATATATATAATATATATATACAAGCATTATTGACATAAACTTTTCTTGGAAATTTTGCATTCTCACTGAACTAGCAGTCTGTTTTGAGGCAATACAAATTATTATCAAATAAACAGAACAACTGAATGGGCTTTTCACCTAGTGATAATTCAGCCAGTTTTAGTTGTCCAGTTTATTTTTTTTGCTCCATACCAGCAATATTTGGAGGCAAACATATTAGTGAGTATGGAAGAAAGGCATCGTTCCACAAAGTCATATTTTTGAGATTTCATTTAGGTACCTAAAAAAAGAGTTCTAGAAAAAGGAATAGAAAAACATACAACTTACCTACAGCAGCTTTGAATTTCGATCCAGTTCCCAAATATTATTCCGAAAGATTCATTTTTTCAGTGCAATCAATAGGAAAATGTTCGAATCTACTGATGAATCATCTTCATCACATGTCCACTGTTGTAGGCATTCACACCATTTTTAATCTGGGCACTGTGACATTTGAAAAACTCGTGTATTGTGGCAAATGTAACGACGTGCTTTTTAGCATTTCTGAAAATATTGAAACTCAAACAGCAAACACATAAATGCATTGGAAATAATGGATTTTTATAGGTTATGTCCTTTTCAATTCATATATTTACCTGTATTCGGCCAATATATAATTCCCTTTGGAAACAATCAATTGCTATAGATGAAAACCATTAGGTCCAGACCAACAGGGTATCAAAAACGAAGGAAAATAGAAAAAAAACACGACCTTTGTTTGGATTCAGTGCTATGACATGACTAATATGACCTTCCTCAACAAAATAAAATGACATACGTCGCCAGTAATAAAATGCGTTATGCGCACAGAACTTTTAATTCTGTGGTTATGCGTATAGTATGGCCTGTCGCAGACACATGTATACCTGTTCTGTGGTCGCAGAGGGTCCCCGCGACAAAGGTACAATTTGTGTATCTACGAGAATGTTCAAATTCATTTATGATTGCTTTGGATATCTCATGGCCATCCCTAGAATATCTTCTGAAGGATATCTATTTCAAATCCGTCGATGGATATCCATTTCAAATCAAGTAGAAAAACGAAACATGAGATTTTTCCAAAAAAATTAATCCATATGTACGAGCATGAAAGAAACTCAGAAATTGACACAATAAAAATCAATCTTGCAATTTAAACTTATCCATATTTGCTCCGGATATCTTATGGCCATCCATATGATATCTTCTGAAGGATATCCATTTCAAATCCGTCGACGGATATCTTATGGATGTCCATTTCAAATCCAGGGATATCCCGACCAGAATTGGACATGAAATGGATATCCATAGGATATCCTGTGTTATCTGGGAAATGATAGGAAATTAATAACAAAATTCATATAGTACGTCCAGTTGAATATCTCTCTCGCACCCTCATACATAACCAATTGAGTATTTCTTTGCTGAGTTCCATGTGCCTCCTTTCATCTGCTCCAAGGGTTGTCACTTTATATGGATGCGCAATGGAACTAAGAGCATTCCAGTCAGTATGATATAATTTTATTTCAGTGGTCAACAGTCAACTTCATGACAAATGCACTTGCATACATTGGCGTTCGTAACTTTCTTTGTAGGTTAAGTACTTATTACCTATTTTATACCATCAAAAACCTTTTATTCGTAGATAAAATAATATACACGAATATTTTCTAATGGTGAGTTTTCTTCTCCATGTAAATTCAAGTCAACTATCCAAAGGAAAACTCGTAAATATTTTATTTCCTTAAAAAAAAAAAATCGCCGTCAATGCCGTTGGGTCTGCAGGTAAACAAATTTAGTCATTTGTCATCTAAATGAAAAAGCCTATTTAAATGCCTCGGATCTCCGTCTTGTGCGCATGCTTACTTTTTATTTTTTAATTGTTATTTTGAGTGCATGAATGCTACATTTTAATTCTTGTTAATTGATAATTGTTATTTCTTATTTGATAATTGTTATTTTGTGCTGCATGAATCCACACTGAGTCATAGTGTCGTATATGGACATGTCATGGCCACCATTATCTCTGGACAGTGGCGGACTAGCGCACTATGCACTCTGGTATCTGATAGTTACAGGCTCTTGAATGTATATTGGACGAGTAATGCTACAAGATTCTGATTGGCTAGAGCTTATCAGTTCCTCTCTTTAGGGCATTTAACGTGAGATAGGACTAAATCTCCCTCTAATTTTGTCTATCTTGTCTAGTCTCCTCCTCTGTGTAACTACTCTGTGTAGCCGGCTTTACCAGATAGGCCTTTTCATTCTAGGAAATTTTTTGTGCGCATGTCTCAACTTCCACCGTGTTTTTCAGACACTTTATACGTATCACTCGTGAATTTCAAATATTACAAAAATGTTTTCAATTATTAATCTACGATCAGTTCTATAGTTGTAATTGTTTTATATTAAGAATAAAATAATAAAAAGCATTTTCGGAGAACTCATATTATTTTATTAGTTTCAAAGCCTTGTCTCGAATATCGTCGAAAACTAATTAAATCAACGAAACAAAAACATCTAACATTTTTTCCTAAGTGTGCTAAATGTGACTTGTGGGTTAACAGATGATTAAAAAAAGTAGTAAGAACCTGTTTAGCTGGAAAATATTAACAAACTCATGGTGTAAGTTATTTTGAATAATTGTTCTTGTGGTAAAGAATGCAAATGTAAAAATAAATAACCCGTGTTGTCCAGCCATATTTACCAGAAGTGTCCGAAATTTTAATATTACCCGCCTTTTTAACATGGTGGATGCGCTTGCGCGTAAAAAGGCCTATTGGTAGCACGGAAATAAATATACATATAGCGGCAACAGGACAGTTGATACAATGTGTTTTGATTTGTAATTCAAGTTTTTTTTATTAACATTTTTTTAGTAGGTGTTAGGTGTCATAGACAAGAGTTCTATACGGGATTAGACCTCTGACCATGGTAAGGTTAACATGTGGCGTTAACTGGTTGGAGGTCAAGTAAATGTATATTGTGAATGTCTGCCGTTTTATAACGTGCAATACAAAAATAATCTAAAAATTGTGAAAGTCGAAAAAAGTTTTGTGTATGAAATAGTCCCTTTCTTCTCTACGCCAGTAACCAGGCTGGATGACAACGGACTTGTCGGAAGAAAGGTCGCTCGGGCACTCGTGGTATCACTTCGAGTGAGACTTCCAGGGTGCCATACGAAGGGGGGCAAGTGAGGTATGGTATTACCGCACGAGGCCCTCGGATCTGTGTAGATGGTTATATAACCGAGCACAAAAAAATGAACTAGAAGAAGAAGAGGTGTCGGGTCACAGTTTAGGTTTAGGGTGAGGCGTGTATTTCCCAGAAAAGTTGAAGAGAACCCAAGAAAACAAAACTACTACAAAGAAATAATGATGAAAGATAATTTATTCAATCCTCCTAATTCGTTTATAGATGATAAGGAAAGTTACTTCAAATTTAAACAAAAATTTGGAATTTATATGAAGGCTACAAATTATGATCAGGAAACAGATGGCAGGAAAATCGCAATTTTCTTGAATGTCGGTGGTGATGTTGCTACAGATATTTATTTTTCCTTGAAACTGAATGAACAACAAGAAATAACATACCAGAATGTGATAACTGCCTTTGATGAGTACTATATGCTTAAGAAAAACGAGCTGCTGAGTCGGTACTGTTTCAATACTCGTAGCCAAATACAAGGAGAAACAACAAAAGATTTCATTAAAGAGCTGAAAGAATTAGCTGATTCTTGTGATTTCGGAGACACAAAAGATTTATTGATAAGAGACCGAATAATTGCAGGTGTCTTGGATAACCAACTAAGATCTGAATTGCTTGACCAGAGGAGCATCACACTTGAACAGACAGAAGAGATATGTTACAGCAGGAAGCAGGAAATTCAATTAAAAAAAGATGAAAATGAATTAAAAAAAGAGGAAATTGTTGATATGAACATTGATGATAATGAAGGTATGCCTATCATTTCATATTTATGGGGTATAGTGAAATTTAATAATAATATTCTTTACTTCAAATGAACATTTATATATAGAGTACAGTGACGTCAAAAATAGAAAGTAAGTCACAGAATTTAGATGGGCTACAACACTGATCTTAATTATTTTTGGACAATTTTTATCTGCCAAACACAAATCTGCAATACAAACTTTGTGCTCTCAAATACTTTCAAAGTTTTCGCACTTCAATGGTCAGTAAGGGCTCTCAAATACTTTCAAAGTTATGGCACATCAATGGTCAGTAAGGATAACTTTTGTTCCTTATTTTTTCACACTATAAACAATTTGTATTACATTTTGTTATTATTTATACCATTTTCACCTTTGAATGCATATATTTGTTTTTTTAAAGGAGATTTTACCTGTTTTCCAAACTAAGATAATAATATATGAGAAGGGCACATTAAAAAGTTGAAATGGCATGAATAATAACAAATTCTAGACATGATTGTTTTAATTTTGAGAAAGAAGGGAAAATAATGAGCCTTATTGACTTTTGAAGGGCTATATCTCCAAAAGTATTGGAGTGCAAAATTTTGATTGCAGATTCGTCCTGATCAATGCCCTCAGCAGCAAGGCTTTGCAAAGTTCTCTCTAAAGATCCAGGGAATGAAGTGGGTAAGCTGTCCCTACCTGATGGAAGGGAAACCACATCAGCGGAGGAGACTCTACAACACCTGAATCAGAACCAATTACTCAGCCACCCTTAAGGAAGAGTCCTATGAGGAAAACTCACATGGACTATGAAACGACCTCAAGAGTGGTAACGTGCGAGAAGGTAAGATGGGTTGTGAAGCCCTTCTCACCATTCAAATCACCAGGGGAAGATGGTACATTTCCGGATCTTCTCCAATAAGGACTGGATAGTATCATCCTGATTATAAGAATACTTCAATCATGTCTGGCCCTGGGCTACATACCAGAGGCATGGAGGCCAGTAAAAATCGAATGTCTTCCAAAACCTGGAAAAACCAACTACTCCCCTAAGGCGTACAGACCCATCAGCCTAACGTCCTTTCTCATGAAAACGCTTGAAAGGCCGATGGATCGGCACATCAGAGAACAATCGCTGCAGTATAATCCACTGCACAAGAACTAAAGGGGAGAACCGTAGCTGCGAATATATCAAGAGGATGTCCTCAGGGAAGTGTTCTGTCACCCCTATTATGGTGCCTGGTAATTAACGAGCTTCTCACGGAACTAAATGAGTCAGGACTGTTTACACAAGCTGACTTAGTAATGCTGGCTCAAGAACAAACAGTAACCTGCTAAGGTAAATCATTAAGAAAACTCTTGGCAGAGTAGTACAGTGGTGTTCCTTTGGGGGGCTGAGGGTCAACCCTGAAAAAGCGGACTTGGTACTTTTTACCAAGAAACGCAAGATAGGAACTCTTGCAGAAATACTTATTTCAGGAAGACAGCTTCCATACAAAGGCTCGACCAAACACCTGGGAGTCATAGACTCTAAGCTGAACTGGAACGAGCAGATTGAAAATCGCATAAAGAAGGCTATCTGCTCCTATTGGGCATGCAGAAGAGCTTTCGGCAACACGTGAGGCCCTACACTGGTTATATACGGCGATTAATCGCTTGACATTAACTACAGATCCTTCGTTTGGTGGACCGACACCACTAAGGGCAAGTCCAGAAATGAACTTGATAAAGTACAACGGCTGGCTTGTCTAGGAATGACAGGTGCCATGAGGACGATGCCTACTAGAGCTTTAGAAGTTCTACTAGGACTACCACCTCTACACCTTGTCATTGAGCACAAAGCCATGTGTACTGCCTACAGACTCAAAAGCGCAAGACCATCACCTTGCGCCCAGCAAGAGATGAACTTCGCCATTTCAGTATACTATTTTAACTGTACTGAATAAAGATTATTATTATTATTAATAGATCGGTAGTGAGGCAAACCACCCTACTATTTGAAATTAGGCGAAGGAGGGCTGTCCAATCCTATTAATGGAATGAGACAGCACCTCGCCTGTTCTGAATTTTAGAAAAGGGCCCAACTTTGCCATCTCTACGAGGGAGGAATGGATCAACTGGTATACCGATGTATCAAGATCTGGGGAATGTCCGGCGCAGTGGTATACGAAGAGGATGAGGACCTACACTGTCATCTACTCGGACAGCAAAGCTGCAATCATGGCGTTAGGAGCAAATAGGTTCGTATCCAAATTGGTGTCCGAGTGTAGAAATGCCATAGAAAGTTTATCGAAAACAAACAAAGTGAGCCTCATATGGGTCCTAAGATACTCGGGTGTCCCCAGGAACGAAAAGGCAGACAGATTAGCCAAGATAGGATCGGGAAAAACCAGAACCTATCTTGGGAATACCCAGCAGCATGGCCATCTCAAACATGGAGGAACTACTACAAAAGCAGTTCATCAAAACATGGCAAGAGGCAATCAAACCTCCATATAATGGGACCATCAAAGAAAATATCAAAAGATCCTATCACTCATCAGACGGCATATCAGTCTATGACTGTGCTCCTAATGTGACACAATCACCTGAACAGGCACATGGAATTCATCGGGATCACAGAAGATCCTCTATGTAGACGGTACCTGGAAGATGACGAGTCATCGTCGCACATCCTCACGGAGTGACCAGCTTTGGTGCACCAGAAGGAGATCAATCTTGGGAGCATAATTCTGAACCCACAGATTCAGCTGAGGAAACTGCTGAATTTTGTCAAAGAAATCGGCATACCCAGCTTATTCTCAGAGCAAGTGGGTGAACAATGGGCCCAAATAGAGAGCTACGTGCACGGGGTTCTTCGGAACCGGCCCACTTTGTGCGAAGAAGAATACCCCAAAAATCAATAAGATCACAGGTGGAACTCAGGTGCAGCAAATTTACCAACAATTTAAATTTGCATGTATCTACAAAACTGTTTGGTAATTTATTAAATATTCTAATGCAAATAATATATGATGATTTTTTTCTGAGTTAGTTTGTGTACTGGGAAGTTAATGTTGAATGTTCTTGGGTTTAATTGCGATTCATGAGTACTTTGAAATTCACGCTGAGGGTATGTAGAAATGTTAGATATTCTACTGAATGCAAAGAAAGGTTAAAATCTGTTTGAATCATACCATACATTTGTTGTGTCGATCATCTTGTATACACACTATCGTCTAAATGAAATGTCAGTCTAAAAGTATGACTGTTGCTAAATTCATATACTTAATACAGAGCACTCATTGTACAAGGCAGTTTTTCGAATGGGTATTTTCATTTATACATGCAGGTATGTGCTATCTGTTTAAGTATTTGGTAGCGTGTGTGTTCCTTTTGTTTGGTCTTCCATTTTTGTTGGTGCTAACAGGGCAATGGAAGCCATATTTTTAAATAGAAGAAATGTAGTTATATATTTCAAAATAAAATTATAGTTTTAATGTTCTAAAAGACAACCAGTTCGTAGAAATTCATAATGAAAGTTTATATTAGTTGTATAAATTGAGATTTGATGTTTCTTGTAGATGATGAGAATACAAAATATTGCCATTACAAAATATAAATAATTTAATGATAACATTGAAAATTTTCTTTAGGGTTGATTATATAATATGAATCCATAAACTTTCTTCGGAAAGGATATATTAGTTTAACGCATTTTACACATTCAAATAATTTTCAATAATAGATTCGAAATGGTTACAGGATATTTTGATGTTCAGCCAATTAACATTGAATGTAATCAAGAGTTGACTGAATCGAAAAAAAGGGAACCAGTTCTGTTGCCTGGAGGATTGCCACCAAAAGTTTTGAAAATTGTGGATAATGTCAAGCAGGCTGCTGAAAACTACAAGCGCGGTCAGAAAAAAAGTTTTTTCACAAATGAAGTCAATTCATGGTTATTCAGGTTTGAAAATACAATTCATATTTTTCTCACAAAATCTTAAAAATATATTTCTTATTTCACAACATCCTGTCAGATATAGAAAATAGCCAAATTTTTGTAATGATGTAGTTCTAGGCTTTCTGATCAAATGTCTCCAGGAGCTCAACAAAATTTTAGAGGGTTTTCAAGATATGGCACAGGGAGTCCTAAATACTTCCCCACCATACTCTGAATGAACAATGTATAAGAAAAAAATCATTGACTATTATTGGCTGTAATATCATTTGTTATAGAATATTATCAATAGGATGAGCAATCCGTATTAAAAACTGATATAATTAGCGTTTTGTATATTATCCCAACAACTATTATTTTTGGACTATACTACATTTTTAAAGAGAAACATGTTGTTTAAACTTTACATTACATAACAACTTATACATAAAAATACTGAAATAAAACATAATAAAAACAAAAACAATGACCAAAAACAAAAATTAAAGCTGAAACATTTTAACTTATTTGTAGGTAACTTCTCTACATTTCAACCATGTTGAGATTAAATCGTGTTTCAGTTTCTCATTAGTAATGAAATTTCATATAGTTTCTGTTGGCTGTCTTGAAATGTACTATTTATAATTCAGATAGTTGAAATCATCAATGAAATAAATTGAAATATATGAAAGGATTTTTTGATATGATGCAAGAGATTTGCAAAATACAATTATGATAAATAAGGGTCATGCTAATATTTCTTGGACTTCAAAGTAAATTTTTTGAAAATAATCGAATGAAATTTAAAAAAATCTTTCCCCACTTTTGTTATTTCTTATAGCTGATTTTGGTGATTAGTCGATTGAAAGGGACATTATTATTACTTATTTATGCCTTTGACCTCCAAATTACCTTAGTTTTTTCTAACACTTATGAATCTGATGAAAATATGACATAAAATTAACTTTCACTAAATTCAGTGCCAAAGATCAAAATTACATTAATTTTGATATTCATAATGTTTGTTGGGATGATGTAGGTATACTTTATGTATTGTCTCACAACTTCAGTTTCAAATTAAAACTATGAAGAAAACAAATACTACATGATGAAAAAAATTAACAGTTTGAAATATAAAATATATTCAAATATTTCGATGGTAGTTTTAACCCCTTAGAATTTCAAATTTTAGGAAACCCATCCTCATTACTGATCTCTTCGATATAATACCTGTTGTAGAATAATGAAAATAATTTAAAAAAATGAAATGAAATTGATGTGCCTTGTGCCAATAATAGATTCCAAGAAAATTGTTGAATTATTCAAATAGTTTTAACCCTTTAGAATTCAAATTTTGTGGAAGCCTTTCTTGGTAAGCCATACCACAGCAATGTTACCCTATGCAAAATGTATTTAACCTAATAGCAATAATCTTTGTGATATAACCTGTTTTATGATAGTAGTTTTTCCTGTTGGACTGAAAAATTTGAAAATGACAAAAATTGATCTCAACAAAAAGATTAAATGAAAATTACGTATTTTGGTATTTGGGATTTTGAAGTTATAACTTTTGTTTCGAGTAATACCCTATACGTTTTACATCTAAATTATCCATTACACTAATATACACATTTTTTATTTTTCCAACACAATAATAAAAAAACAGATCACCTTGACCTAATTGGAAAATATAAGAACTAAAGGATGACTCAAGGTTAACTTTTTTCCACCTAAACATTATCCAATGTTTAGACGATATTCATTGAAAGAGCTCATCGTCTAGTTTATTCTGTATTGAGCATTTACAACTGCTGTTAGTTTTATTTTTATATCTTGAACTTATTGCACCTCATTATATTTCAATGATCCAGTGGTAGACTATTCAAAAACAGTTGGGATAGAATACATTGATGATACTTACTTTCAGTTTGGAAGTGGAATTCAAGTTGCTGCCAAAACCACTGAGATCAAAGGTTTATGACTATCTGGCACAGTATGTCGGTTACAGTAAGAGAACACTAATTCAGCGAGCCAAAAATTTAGTTCAAGAGAAATCACAAAATGACCTGAATACTTTGAAAGAAGATCTTAAAAGAATAATTGATCAAACAATGCCTGCACTTGAAATGAGCTATCAAAGAAGAAGTGACATAGTTTTGAAGCAGAAGTAAGTATAAAATTGCTATAGTTTCCTTTGAATGAGTCAAGAAAAAGTGGGTTATGAACTCAGTGTGTACATGTGTATCTGTCTTCAAACTATGTGGACATCGTTTTCAGTTTGCCATCATATTTTATGTGGCAAGAGGTACAAAAAATAAATTATAAGTCTAAGTGAATTTATTATTATTATTATTTTTCCAAAATAAATTCCTAAAGAAATGTTTCTGTTTAAACACTGAAGAAACCACGGCAAAATGTGACGTATCAAGTTTTGAACTATCGCCGAGAGCGCTAGAGATTTACAGCGTTGCTGAGCGTTATTCATAATAAGTAAAGGAAAATTGTGGTTACTCATAATATTTCTTTACAATGTGAGCAGTCCGAAAAAATAGCACTCTGTTACATATTCATATTATTCACGAATAAATAAATCAAGAACAGCTATCAAATATGAAGTCTTCATTTCAATATAGTTTATACATGCTGACACAAGTTGTTTTATTCATAGGATGAAACTGAATAACATTTTCTGAGAAGTTCCGAAAAATAGTGAAACTGGCAACTTGGGAGTATGCCAATGTGGACTTATGTCGTCACAAGAAGCGGCAATAATGCTGTTTTAATGTCTCACTAAATTGAACGGTTTTAGAGAGGCGTTTATTCGAATATTTCATAGTATCTTCTGGGAAAAACTATGCATACATAATATTTTATCACTATATTTCAACTACAAGCACATTTGACCAAATGTACGCGGTTGTGATCTTTCCTATTGAGAGAGCCCTGTAAGACAGTGATCACAGGTATTCTCAGATATTTGATTATGAAACACATTTCTACATCTCATGTTTACTAGAAAGTGATTTTTGATTTGGGATTGATTGCAGATTTGGCAATGATAAAGAAGACGGACAATCTAAAGTTATCAGAGCCTCCAGGAGAGTATACCATTGGACAGATCAATCTAAGTGAGCATGTTTTTTATTTTTATAGAATTCTGAAACCTTTGAACTTGAGGTTGCTTTGGGGATGAAATATTGCAACTCAACCTCATAATTGTGAGAATCAGAATATTCTTCAAAATGATGCTTTTGAAAATATGCGGGAAACTAAATATTTCAAGGGCTTCTAGGATGCACTGACTACAGGAATAGGACGTTACTGCTATTTCATAAAACGTAAATATTTTATATAGAACTGTAGATGTGCCTTCTTGCCTGTGATCTGGAAGTGTCTGCAGTTAGTGCAGTTGTAGAATCACACTTACTACTCACAGACAGGCACTATTATAAGAGGTATCCTACACTAAATATTTATAAAGTTAGGTATAATAATAATTTGGTATTTTCAAAAATAAACTACTCTTTGAAAATTTCGATTTCTTGTTTGTTATATTTCTCTTTCTATTTGACATTTCCAGACATTTTCGAAAACCTTAAAAACTCCTGTTGAATCACATATTTTAAAAACGCTCACACTTAAGGGGTTAATGAAAATAGGAGTGTATATGCTAATCATTTGTTGTGATTTACATTTACATTTAATTACATTACATTTATAATTATGATTACATCAATCGTTTCCATTCCATATATTATTTCATTGCTTTTTAGATATACACCTAGGTGTCAGCACACCTGTATGTGTATTTTTCTATTCTACTTATTCACTTATTCACTGATATCCTCATTTCCATATTGGAAACAGATGAAGAGGAGACAGCAAATTGATTTTTTTAATTTAATAGCTGTCCAAAAATGCAATTTTTAAAATGTATTTGTGACTTGTTTTGCAGTTATTCAACATATAAATAAATACACATCATTAAAAAAAGTATAGTTGCCCGTAGTAAATTAACTGAGTGAATATAAATAGTTAACTTCTGGTGCTCTCTAGTATTGTTGTGTGAAGCCACTTTGGTATCACCGAATAAAATATAAATGTTTTACTTGTGTTCCAATGAAAAATTTACACTTTCAATATCTTGGGAGTAATAAAGTTCAAAGATAGGTTGGTTAAATTTGGGACAATTTGAGTGAAATTATTATATGCCTTGGCTATCCAAAATCATCCTTGCCCAGAAGGATCATGAAGAAATTTGGGCATGGGCAAAAAAGGAATTCGAATACCCCTCCATGAGGATACATATCCTTAAATTTCAGAGCATAGAAATTCGGGAAGAAAATATATTATATCTCGAGAAGTGAGAGTAATACAGACGAACCTAAAACACAGTGAGTGGGCATCAGCAGTCTGTACGAAAGTTTGATTTTGTTTCCATCCAATAATTTTGGCTAAATAAGAAACAAATCATAGAAGAAAGAGGAATTGGGGGAACTGATATACCTACAGCGGAATCTTACTTCAAAATCCCAAGAATTTGTATAATCATTTGAAAAGGCCTAAACTGCCGTTAAAAAAAACTAATGTTACCGAAACTGAAAAAGGAAGTGAGGTAATTCAGAGGAGATTGTTATTGTGTCAGCATCCCTTCTTCATGACGATTTGGAACCACCACCAACCAGGGTGATGTAGAGTTGGTGAGGATCTGCAGAGCAGATGGAACCTAACTCATAATTGGCTGTGATGCCAATGTACAACATCTGACCTGGGGAAGCACACACCCCAATGATAATAATAATAATAAAATGTCTTTATTTTAATTATCCTCGGCGAAGTCCAGTTAGACTGCTCAACTCAACCGAGTACCAGTTACAAATAAATTATTTCACACAGAATAATGCCTACATATATATAATATAATTAACAGTCACGGGAGTAACAGGTATGTTCAAATAACTAAAATGTACTAACATGTAAACAATGCAAAGAATGCGTAAAGGGAGAACGTTAATATAATTACAACATATAAAACAAAAATGTTATAGAACCATAAGGTATTCCTTAAAGGCTCTTTCAAATCCATAAGATGATTTGTTCTTGATAGGAGTTGGTATGGAGTTAAATATTTTTACCGCAGAATGAGAAAATGACCTTTTGAATGCAGCAGTGTTATGCCTGGGTATTACAAGTAGGTTTCTATTTCTGGTGTTTACATCATGCACAACCGACCTATATGACATTTTTTTTCTAATATACGAGGGAGTTTCTTTTTCTAATACTTTATGAACAAAACATGCAAGGTGAAGTTTCCTTCTGTCCTGCATATCAAGCCACCCTAGTTCAGCTCTGAATGGAGTTACGTGGTCTCGTAATCTTAGTGAACAGATGAAACGAATACATGAGTTCTGAATTCTTTGAATTCTAGTTGAAGTTCGAATATCAAGACATGGTCCATAAATAAAATCGCCATAATTTGAGTGGCTCAAAACTAGTGATTCACATAACTGTTTTTTCAATTCTTTGTTTAGTATTGTTCTGTTGCGGTAAAGATTTCTTAATGACATATAGCTTTTCTGGACTATATGCTTAATATGCGTTTTGAACCGTAAATCATCATCAATGAATAGTCCCAAATTTTTTATTGTTCTACAGGGCTCAATACTCACACCATTAATTACTACTTCTTCAGTAGCATAATCACTATTACCAAAACATATCATTTGTGATTTAGTGGGATTTAATTTCAAACCATGTTTTTTGGAGTATTTCAATATTTTATCAAGAGTATCATTGATTTTTGTAATGACCATGTCAGCATTATCTTTGTTGAAACTTGCATACACTTGAGTATCATCAGCAAATTGATGTATATAACAGTCATCAGAAAGTTCTTTTAGATCCATAGTATAAAGTAAAAAGAGTAGCGGCCTTAGTATTGAGCCCTGAGGAACTCCTCGAGGTAATGGCATTGCACTTGAACTGGTGTCCTCTAGGACAACATACTGACATCGGTTGGAGAGATAGCTTCCAATTAATCCATGGTTTCCTTAGATAAACAGTAATAATTTAGTTTCGCCAATAATAGATTATGACCCAGGGTATCAAAAGCTTTACTATAGTCTAATGTAACCAGTAATGATGTATTGCTACCATCAGTTGCCTGAAATATATCATCTAATACTTTAGTTAATGCTGTAATTGTACTATGCCCAGGCCTAAAACCAGATTGGCAATCAGAAAATAGTTCATTCTCTGTGAGGAAACGTAAAATTTCATTGAAAATCAGTCTTTCGAACATCTTGGATAGCACTGGAAGCCTACTGATAGGTCTCAGATCAGACAGACATTTAGGATTTGAGACCTTTGGTAACGGTAAAATAACTGCATTTCTCCAATCTATAGGAAAATATCCCTCAAGTAGGCAGCAATTGAAAATGTGAGCGATAAATGGCAATAAAAAGGGGCAGCACATTTTTATCATATGGAGGGTTATTCCATCAGAACCTTCTGTATTTGATTTGATACCATCTACATCCTCCAGAACGTCATGCTCCCGAAAGGGTTCAATTTTGCAGTGGTCTAGGTTATAATTCACTTTATGGGTATTATAATACTGTACAAGATCATCATCAACTTGACACTCTAATGCATTGACAGAGTTAATGAAATGGCAATTGATAGCTTCAGCATCATTCAAGTCAGGTGGTAATGATATATCAGATTTCTTAGAATGGATATTCAACTGTTCAAGTGCTTTCCAGGTATCTTTCCGATTCTTTTTAGTTCTGTGAATTTCATTCAAATAATTCTGCTTCTCAGTCCTAACTGCCGCGGTGAAATCATTTCTTGCTCGCTTGTATGCTTCCCAATCATCCAAGTTTTTTGTTGATTTGTACTTGGCAAGTAGTTTGTTTCTTTGTTTTTTTATGATCTTTAAATTATTAGTCATCCAAGGAGCCCTCGGTTTAGTCGATCTTACTTTCCTAAGCGGAGCATGACGATCAAAAACAGATTTAATATTATTAGTTAATATATCAACTTTTATGTCAATATCCTCTGTAAAAAATATTTCTTGCCAATTCTGCATTTGTAATTCCATTTCGAAATCAACCTGATTGAATGCACTGAAGTCTCTGTAAATTATATACTTTATTTTGAGGAATTTTTATTTTGAGTTGACAAAACACCAGTTGGTGATCTGTGACTTGATGCATGTCGACATGTTGTGCTTCACCATCAATCAAGTCAATATCACCAACTGCTATGATATCTAATAAGGTATTACAGTTTTTAGTAATACGTGTTGGGGCTTTTATTATTTGAGTAATATTAAATAAATCCAACAAATCTGTGAGCAAGTCTGTTGCTGGTGTCACTTGCATTAAGTTCAAGTTGAGATCACCCATTAATATAATATTATCTGTATCGGGGAACATTGAAGCAATTGAGTGCTCTAGAGAATTTATAGCATCCAAAACTTGACCACCTGGAGGTCTGTAGACTGTCCCAATCAAATAGTTATTGTTTGCAATATCAATTACTACCCAAAGTTGTTCAATATTCACCTCAGATTGGGAAAATTCAGCCACTAACCTTGCCTTAAGTGTTGACCTGATGTAGACACCAGTACCCCCCCACGACGATTATTACCACGATCAAGTCTGATAAAATTATAGTTGTCAATTTTTACTGCTGCATCAGATATGTTTTCATTCAACCATGTTTCAGTAATACCCAGAACATCCAGACCATGTTTCATTAAGAGCATTTTCACATCCATAATACTAGGAAACAATGATCGAATATTAACATGACCAATTTTTATGTTCTTAAGAGCCATTTATAATTTTTTGTTTAATCTCCTCAATTTGTACAATATTATTTATTTTAATCAATTCCCCCCCCTCATCCTTCCTTGCATAAACCCTCCCATTTTTAACCCATACATATCTAAAATAATGACTTCTTAATTCTCTTGCTTTTTGAAATAATATCCTGGTGTCCTTTGGTAAGTCTTCATTGAAATAAATAATCCTTCTTTCTCCTGTAATACCACATTCTTCAGTATCCAACTTCTTCTTAGATTTATGCAGATCAAGGGCTCTTTGTCTCAATTCAGCACTATGGAACTTAACTAGTACAGGTTTGTTCGGTAGTTTGCTAGGCAGAACTTGGAGCCTGTAATCTTCTTCTTGGATTTCAAATTTCAGCTTTTGTAACGATTTTTTTATGTCTCCCTGTACATTGTCACTATTTATCCCGACAACCACAATATTACAGCTCTTCTGTTTCATTTCATCATGAGTAATTTTTTTATGCATATCGAGGACTTTGTGCTTGAGATCGCTTATTCAACACTAGTTGTTCCTTTTTGAGTCTCGAATTTTCACTATTTACATTTTTCAGAGTTTATTGCAAATCATCCATGACATCACTGTTGAAAATTACAGACTTCTCAAGTTCAGCAAATTTCTTTGTCATGAATTGCAACATTTCTCTATTGGAGGGGTCAGATTTTTTCAATATGAACTTCTCCATTTCCCTTTCATTTGACTTAATTTTCTTCTTGGTAGAATTAATTGGTGACGTTTCTTGCCCATCTTCCACTTCATCTGATTCAGAACCACTCCGGAGGAAGATTAATACATTCATCACAAATCCATTTATCACGCGATTTTTATCACAATATTTTTCATATTCTTTATTAGACAACTTTGTACATTCCTTATGGAACCAGCGCTCACAGCCACCATTGCATTTCAAGCTATTCTGGGTCTTTGTTACATTGTTTCCACAAGATTTGCATGTTATCTTTTTTGTCATTTCCAATATAATTATTTATATGGAAGAATAATAGATCTGGCAACAGCCAGGTATAGCAGGCGCCGGCTTCAATCAGTTAACTTTTTATTGAATTGTTTTTATTTTTTCGGGCCTCACTTTTTTATCCGTTATGACTTTTTATTGTTCACTTCTTTTATCACTGGCAGTTTTAATGAGTTTCAATTATGATATGATAACTAATTATCATTTGTGAATTGTTCAAAATTGTTATGTATGAAATGATGGTAACTGTTCAGAATGTATTCGGAAGATGAATCTGCCATAATTTTTTTCATTTGCTCAAATAAACCTTTACCTTAAACCTTGTCTAAGCAACTATATAGAATGAACGCTCCCATGCTTCCATCTTTGGGCACAGAAACAAAATATTCTATAAATTTGCTACATAATTACTGATTATACTTTGTGGAAGCTGAAAAATAAGCTCATTTTGTTCCTAACATGGTTATATATCAACTATTCCAATGTTATTATCTACTTCCATGAGTTTTTTGTCTCAGTCGAGAAATTTTTTCCAGTTTAAATTCTTATACTGCGATCGTGAAAACTGAAGATATAAATTATGAGTCGAATCGCACCATAAAAGACAAAATACATTCTTAATTTTCAAATTGGCACTGCCATTCCGTATATCCAAATTCCCTCAAAAAAGTCGTGATCCACGATTTTGGAAATATCAAATATAAATTTTGAGTCATTCTGAATTTTCAAATTGGTACCGCCATTCCATATTCGATGGTTTGTTTTGGGGTGTAGCACACAAACTCCGTATGGTATATCGAATGGGTTACAATAAAACCTGTCGAAGAACTTTTAAGTCAAAAAAGATTTTTACCATTTGCGCTTTGTATATATGCGAAGGCCTCATCTTCCTCTTCAATAACTGATCCAGCTTTCCACCACCAACAGAACACTCATATAATATAAGATCAGAACAAATGAACTATCAACCACGGAGAAGGGTCCACAGTACATGTGTGTGAAACTGTTTAACAAATTACTCATTCATATTAAGAAAATAAATATATAAAAAAGAACTTAAAAAACTGTTGCTAGACTTTGAACCATTTTTTTTCCCATGAATGACCTATATTGGGGTAACTGCAGTCTTAAAAATACTTCATTGTTCAATAATGTACATTTTACCAAACAAACTAAATTATATAAAGCCAAGTTCTTCCAGTTGTCCATAGGTTTCTTACCGATTTCAACAGAAAAGTTGTGGAGGGTTCATTTCAACATGAAATATTACTTCAACTTAAAAAAATATAAAAATGTGATGTGTTTGAAGATACATTGATTTAAGGTTCAGAAACATATTTTTTCAGAAAAACTTTCTCGATATTTTCTTGCGAAAATTGTATATATGATTTTACATTTCTTGTTTTTGTTCAATAAGTATACTATACTATATTGATAACAAATGTAGCCTCACACTGAAATTGTACGTCTACAAAACAAATTGATAAATAAGTTAATTATACAATTTGACAATTCCAGGAGAATTCAAATGTATGATAATTTTTTTTTTTTTTTATTCAGAGAAGAAAAGTTGCATCAACCGCTAGGGTTATTAGCAATGGCATAATACATATGGTTCGATTAATATATGATATTTACAATTAATTTATATATGTTGAGAAATGTGTATATCGTTGAGGAAAGCTATCAATTGTTCAGTGTCACAGTTTTCACCAAGAATGTCTTTCATCGTTTGTGGGATGTGATGAGTAAGTCTGTCGATGTGATAAAGGACACATTCTGTTAAAATATGTTTAACACTCAGTTCTGTTTCACACACTTCACATCTTGGTTTGTCACCACCTGTTATGAGGTATCCATGTGTTAAGCGGGTATGTCCCAGTCGCAGACGTGTCAGGATAACTTGGTGTCTTCTGTTTTTAGGAGAATTTTTCCATGGGAGCACTGATGTTTTTACTTCTGCTAGCTTAGATGTGGAACTATTCCATTGATGTATGATAATTATTGAACAAAAAATACCTAAATATCAATCAATCAATCAAAATATGCTTTAATATCGGAAGAATACAATTCTCGTTGACAAAGCTTAAGGATACAACTACAATAGGTAATTTAAAATGTATACAATATAAAATAAGATAAAATAAAAATAAGTTATAAGATTTAACATTAATACTAGACAAGGACTTAAATTACAGCAACGGCCGAGTCAATTCAACATTACAAATAAATAAATAAGTTTATGTATATATGTATAAAAACGTTCTGTTAGCGAATAAAAATTACCCCTTGCATATAACAAAAAAACTATTAGAGAGTTCCCAGTGATCAAATATGATAAAGGGTTATTTATTTATATATATAGTTTAAGATCAGGTGAGTCCTGGTAGAATTCATCCAACGTATAATAGGCTTTTGTAACCAAGAGATTTTTTACTTTTTTTCTGAAGTGAATAAATACCGTTTTGTATTTCTTTTATGGTGCTAGGAAGATGATTGAATAATTTTCTGCTTTTAAATATTAGTGAATTTTGTGTTAGGGAGGATATAGGCGTTGGAAGTTAGACATGGAGTGATAATCGTGTTTTATATGTTGAGGTAGATTTTGCTTTATCTTTATACTTTTTGTGTATGAGACATACTGTCTCTAGAATGAAAAGACATGCCAGGCTTAAAATTCTCTGCTCCAAAAATACTATACGACACAAATCGCGATAATTGGCTTTGCATAAATACCTGATCGCCCTTTTCTGCAAAATAAAGACCCTATCAAAGAGATATTGTGAACACAGCCCCCAAAAGGAAACACCATATCTAAGGTGTGCGTCAATCAATGAGTAGTAGACCTTTCTAGCATTGGCAATATCTAGCTCGTTAGAGACAACTCGTACAGAAAAACAGGCTGCCGCCAACCGTCTGCACAATTTATTGATATGGCTTTCAAATCTTAATTTTTCATCAATATGCAACCCTAAAAACTTGTTCTCTGAAACATTTGTAATTGTTCCATTCTCCAATGGGATTTCATTGATATCACATTTGAATGAGACAATGTTCGTTTTGCAATATGTTTTGCAATATGTCATTAACAGAAAGTGTATATTTCAAAATTTTTAAAATGCTCACCTTCATAAATAGATATGTGATTTATTATCTTCTTTCCCTGTGGTCTTCAAATAACAAATTATCTGCCATATTGGGAGCCCTATTTCGAATTTTATGGAAACAACGCAAGGGCGTATTCTACTAATTTCTGTAACAATATGTTGTTCAATGTCCAGGGTGAGTTTTTGCTTTAATCATTGTAATCGTAGATTTTCCGATTTTCAGAAAAATATTTTCTTTATTCAACTAAGAATGTTTTCCTTTTTAAGATGAGTGCCTCCCATGTCGTTATCTTTTAATAATTTTGAACAAATCAATATTTCAGTTCTGCTAGTTATTTATTTGTTATTAAGAGCAGAAATAATTAATTTATTTAATTTTCAGAAATCTTCTTCGAAAAATTTGGAAGGTTAAAAAACAGTGTCTTATTTTAGAAGATAAACAAAAAGATTTGGAAGAACAGATAGTCCAGTATCTTCAAAATGACATTAAGCCACTTTGGCCTGAAGGCTGGATGTCTCTCAGTTTCCTCAAGAAAATATGTGAAAATATACAAGAACCAACAGCATCAAATGCTCAGTAGAACACTTTGATATATTTTGTTTAAATTACTCCCTGAATAATTCGTAATGATTCTTAAATATGTCTTTTATTTAGGTGGAACTTTTCTAAGACATACTTTTCATGATAAACAACCAAAGAAGATTTGGTAACTTGACAACTCTCGTTTCGGACGTCCATCGATTGCTTTCAAAACCATTAAGACAATGGACGTCCGAAACGAGAGTAATCAACAAAACAAGTAGGTATTTCCATCAAATGGAAAGAAGTTTTGAATTAATGATTATTGTTTTTTAAATGTACAGAAATACTTCGTTAGTGACTAGGTTTTTTATTAGTTGGTTGATCAATAATACGCAACCTTATGTGCAGATAAATAATGATGTGATACTGTAAGCCATAATGTGATGAATTGTTTTAAATTTGTAGGGTTGGTTAAAAAGTATTTTTGATCAGTTTAGAGATAAAAACAAATTTATAAATATTGCTTTAATTGTTGAAATACAATGTTTTATTTACATTTGTATGTGATACTGATTAAGAAATACAAAAACATTATGACAATTGTTTATCTTTAGTAACACTCATTGGACAAAAAGTGCATTGAAATACATATCTTTGTGTATCAATGTATTACATATCACTCTCCCCCACCCACTCTAGGAAATGATGAATACTGTCGAGTTTTATCTTAATTCACTTATGTAATATGAAGATGTTCATGATTTCCTTCAATTGAATCCGAACTAAAATTGATAATTGAAATTGAAGCTTCACTCTATAGATTTTACTGAATTGTATTTGAAAAAAATCCTAATATATATATATTTTACTTTACATCGCTTCTTGTAATACCAACATGATTCTGTTTTCAGGTTATGAAAATATAAATAACGTTTGAATGTTTTTTGTGGAGGTTTCTAAATATTTCTTTCCATATTTTGGGTCTTCTGTTAGTTACCTGTGTAGTTCATATCAGATTTTGACAAACAATAACACAAGAGCGATCATTTTCCAAAAACAAGGATTTGAGAAAGAAAACAGGTGATTCCTAGTATATATAAGGAAGTATATTTTGTATTAAGAATTTCCAATATAACTTTTGTTGTTTTAGGCAAATCATTTTCAAACGGTACTTTACTGACAAATTTCAAATTTTCTAAGTTTATTTTTTAATCCAGAATAGGAAAAATGCAGTAAAGTATCGGGGCAAATTTAGTAATTTGCCCTTCTTAAAACAGATAACTAACATTTTTACTTCCGGGAAAACCAAAATTTGAAAAGAAATATACAAACAAAGAGAGAGAGATCATATATTAACATGTTAGAGGAACACCCTATTGAATATTGCTTGAAAGTCACTTTATGTTCGTTGATATCTTTTTCTGGGATTATAAGTTTCCACAGTTGAAAAATTTGATATTCACTTAGTAACTTGTCTCATTTTGAATTGTACTATAAAAATTTAATCAAGGGTAAATGAAGGATATTCTGTATTTTTTTTGAGTTTTGGCCTCATGAAATGTTTGTAAGAACACCATAGCGGCCATTCATATTTGGAAAAAGTTTAGCTATGAGGTTCTAGAAAGAAAATCATATAGGTGTATAGGTGGGATAAGGAAGAAAATGGATAATAAATGTTGATATTTCGGGATCTATATCCGCCTTCCCCCCCTTTTCAAAACTTCGGGAAAGGGATCAGAATTAAGGGAGTTTATTTATTTTTTGGTTTCTTGCAGATTCCTTCCATTTTCCTCACTTTGGGGCGGGTATAGTCCTCAAAACATCAACATAACCGAAACGTGTCTCTCATTTACCCCAATTTTTTCGACAGGTGAATTTAGTATACAACAGATTGCTGACTAATTGATATTTTTTTTACCAAAACACATTAATTTTGAGAATAAAGTAACTTATCAGAGCATACTATTAGTTTGATATTCTATACATGTAGAGATATGTAGAATGTGTAATACATGACGGAAATCTGTGACATAATAGTGAGCTAATTTCATAGGAAATCAAAAATGTCTTATTCCTCAAGACTACTCACTACTAATACCTACACAATTGGTGCATGTTGGGTCAAATATCCATCAGAGAACAACTACTTTCAAAATTTCATCCACTTCTTACCGCCATCTCGACTTCAACTAATTGAAGTCAAGATAGTAAGATTTATAAAATGAATTTATAATTGTTTAGGATGTAAGCTTTTAATCCCAGAAGAAACAAACAAGAAATCCAATTGAAATTATTAGGTTGGATTTCTAGAAATCCACTGCCTTAATTAGGAAAAGAAAACAATAATCATACACTTCTATTTTTGATATATCTTCACAATGATATTAAACCAGTTGAGCTTTTATGAATTCATGCTAACAGCATCACATGCTGATTATGCTCAAGAAAGATATTTCAAAATCAGCCTTGATAAATATTTATTTGCTTTGATCTATTCACATGTCTATAATAGACTGATTGTGTGGGGTCGGGCGTTACCATCCAGTAGAATATTATTCTCTTAGAAGATGTTTATTTGTTTTTTGTCGGAATTTTTATATATTACATTACTTAGGTTGGATTTCAGCTACATGTTTATATATTTTATTTATAAATTTACCTCGTACAACTAATTACAATAGTTTCATTGGAGAAAACTAAATTACAATTAAGATAATTTGATAGAAATATGGGAAAACTGTAAGGTTATTCATTACCTTCTTTTTTATTGATTACCATATAATACAGTAAAATAGTACATTCTCACGTACATGAAATCAGGTAGTAGCGATTTTTTCACACAATGTTCAAGGTACTCTGGTCAAGTTTTCGTTCTCGGGGCCCCTCCGGAACATAGTTTCCCAGCCCAAAAACTGCAATTTTTTTGCACTTTTTTCACTTTCCAGCCATTTTGACCATGAAGGAGTGATTTTTCGACCATGACTATGAATACCTTTTTTCAACAAGATAGATTTGCTGTAGTTTCCCAGATACAGTTCTTCAAAGTTTGGTGTTTTTTTCAAATTTGCAAATTTTCAGCAATTTTTCTTGTTTTTCATAAAATCGCCCTCGTATCAACACAATTCACTTTCATATGGTTCAGCGAAGTGAATTTTTACAAAATGTACATTTTAGAAAGGTGTGGGTGGGGGGATGGGGGAGTATGCATGTTCGAAACATCCCAACTGCAAGTAAAAATGGCCAAAAACGGAAAAAAATGCCAAAAAATTGCAGTTTTTGGGCTGGGAAACTACGTTCCGGAGGGGCCCCGAGGTCGAAAACTTGACCAAAGTACCCCCACGTTATCCCGAACATTGTGTGAAAAAAGCACTACTATCTGATTTCATGTACGTGATATCGATTCTGCACTACAATTTTATTGTATTAATATCCCTTTCCAATTACTTTTCCTTCAATTGCCATTTGTATGTCTCCATCTAATGAAGCTATTTCATAGAATATCACTTCCGGTTTTAAAATCTAGTGAAAAATTATAGAATTCATTAACATTTTCATAATCAGTTCTGAAATGTAGATGGATATTGATGAAATGATATTAACTCACACTTTTATGACTTAATCATTCCATAGCGCATTTGCATTTTTTTTTCTAATCACCCAAAGACTTTGCATGATTTAATTTATTAGAAGGTATGTATCATAATGTTTACACGCCTTTTTTATTATTAAAAGTAAACTTTTTCAAATGTTAAAGTTTATATGTCCTAATTAAAAACAAATGCATGTCTTCAAAGAATACATAAAATTTTGTGAAAAATGCTTTATTTGAAAGACCTACTGATTATTTACAAAATTCACTTAACAATCAACAATGCAGGCTTTCTCATAATTGATTTTGTGACTGCTTATTAGAAGAATTTCTTGGAAACAAAATATGCACAATTTTTTTACAATATTTTAGATTATATGTTATATAATAGTGCTTTTAAACGCTTTTTTTTTATTATACTGTATTGTTACAACTAGGTGACTTGCATATATCAAAGGATTTGAGTTCCTACAAAATTCGTCTTTTTTAATTTTCTTAAAAGAATATGACATGAAATGAATTGTAAAAAATGCCAAGAAATGAATGGAAGCTGTGTGAAATCCAAACAAACTAATGAAAAAAATATTTGAATTAAAAAATTTAGACCTTTATATCCTGCACTTGTTTCATTTAAGATGAATTCACACACAGGTTTCGCAATTTGCAAGTTTTAATTAATAAGTAACAAGAAGTTTGCTCGTAGGGAAAAGTGAACAACTTTTATTATCTTTTACTTATTTGCATTGTGCATCCATTCTCAAAATGAGTGCTATGTCGATTGTTTCTAAGACTGACATTATATTTGGTTTTTATCGTTAGAATAGAAGCTTTTCTTTTATCACTTTTATATTAAATGTTGAGATATTAGTTAAATTCCAATTTATAGATATTTTTGAAGGAATATGGAGACAGTAGTAAATTTTTAGCTATATAATTTTTTTTTATATCAGATTTTGGAACCTATAGGGCACGAATCCAGCATGATATGTGCAAATTCATTACCAAAAGTTAGTAAGAAATGTTTTTTTTTTTCGTTTTATCTATATTTGCTTTTTTCATCATCTCATAGAAATGTATAGTAAAATATATCTTAAAAATATAGGCCATTTTAATTTGCTTGCTTTAGTAATTAATGCATTTACATGTAAATAAGTAGGTATATGTTGAATTTATTTTGTAACTTTGTTTTATACCAGTAAATTTTATGAACTTAAAGTGAGTTTTTCTTGAGTAATTTAGAATATCAGTGATTTTACCCATTGAAAATACAATAGTGCTGACGCCTTGGTGCTAGCAAATAAACATTGATAATTTCCAGAAATCGAAGAAAAAAAGGAGGAGGTTATCAAGTTAACGCATATATTTTTTTTATGTATGACCACGCATAACTTTACAGAGTAGTCTGACTTCGATGATTCTTTTTTTATTGGATAGGGTATACCCCGAAGTTGGTCCCATTTGAATTTGAAAAAAAATCTACCCCTAAGGGTAGATTGTAGGGGGGTCGATATGGCTCTTCAGCCTCTTCGTACCTCGACCTAAAAAGTATTTTGTACATTACCCTTCATTTATTCAAGACCCGGGATTCCGAGTCTCCTTGCAAAGCGTATCAGTTTCCTGGGAGCTATGTTCCTGATGTCTGAGGGCGTTAATGAAACCCCTTCAAGGTACTCAAGCCTTTTGCAAAACAGCGCTTGGCAATTGCGAAGTAGATGTTCTGAGTATCGGCACAGGTCACTGCCAGATCTATCAATTTTTTTTTTAGACGATACATCAGAGGACAATGTTTTGTGAGCAGTCCCGTTGCCAAGTTTCAAGTCTTTCTTGTCCAACTCGAGAAGCTGCTTAGCTTCCTTTGGCAATGGGCTGAAAAGACTTTTCGCTTGTCTTCGCCTGGAACCTTATTTCAGCGGGTTTGAATTTGGTCAGCTTCCCAGCGCCGATACTCTTCCTTGATGTCGGCTTTGGAAATAGCACAGAAGGGTTATGAGCCAGAAAATTGAGTGTTTGCCATTTCCTTGGCAAGGCTATCCGCTTCCTCATTGCCTTTGATTCCCTTGTGACCTGGCACCCACATCAGAGTAACCTGATTGTGCGTAGCCAGTTGTCTTGTCTTAAGGAGAGTTTGCAGTCCCAAGTCAGTCTAAACTCACAAGTGAGTGATTTTAGAGCTTTTAGTGCTGCTTGGCTGTCTGATGGTATTGGTTTCTGCTTGAAAAATTGTGGCTTTACCTAGGAGTTTTGAGAGCCTAAAACTAGGACCAGTTACTCCCACTCCACCCCTTTCGTCCATCTTGGAACCATCAGTATACCATACTAATGCATTCCTTTCCTATACATGGTGGTTGTTTATAACCCCTTCATAATTCACATCAAAGGCGTGCCTAGCTGGCATAATATCTGATTACTTGTACCTGGATTCTAGAGGAATATTTTCCAGAATCTTCAGATGTCCACTCTCTGCCGCTTCCTCCAATACGCACAAGTGCAGGGCGGGAGGTTCAGCATTACCTCTAATGCTGAAGGGGGGCACATGAATATTGCCCCTATGATTTCCAGACAGGCTAACCGCTGCACTTTCTGAAGCTTGATTTGTGCTGAGTACTGTTGGGTTTTTGGCCACCATAATAATGAGCTATAGGTGGGTTTGATAAAACTAGTATATCATTTTCAGCTTCAAACCCCATGTCTTGCCAAAAACTCTGCGGCACGTTCAGGTTGCTGCTGTAGCCTTGGAAATATTGTTTTTGATATGACTGTCCCGTCTTAGTCTTTGGTGGATTTTCAGAGTTCCTTTTTTTATTGAATAGGGTATACCTCAAAGTTGGTCCCATTTAAATTTGAAAATTCCACCCCCAAGGGTAGAAAAATAGGGGACGATTGATTTTCACCTGTGAACCGATTCTGTTGGAACTTGGCACACATATGTAGTTTTGATGACACTACAACATAATGGAGACCTGGAGTTAATCTGATGATGGAGATGGAAGACAGTCGAGGGAACTCTTCAACGGTTTACAGCAGTACTCGTGTTTGTTAGTTGTTAAAGTAAGGTAGGTAAGTATTTCATAAGTAATCAAAAATTAAGTAGGTAGTAATTGGTAGATTTTAGCCAAAAAAAAATTAAAAACAAAAGCTTTTTAACAAAGAGAGACGAAAAAAGAAACTGAAAAGCGAAAACAAATAAATCTTTTTAGTGTTAATAAGCTCCTAAACGAATGTAAGTAACTAACAAAGGAATTCGACTGTGAGGATCACAAGATACGGTTAAGAAAACTTCAACTGTACGGTTGCCGACTCATACCTCTCAGGGCGATTTCAGTTGGTTAAAACATTGGAACTCTCTAATAAAAGGGAAATGACGTCTGGAGTTCCTCAGGGATCTGTGCTCTGCCCCATTCTCTTCCTGTTATATGTTAACGACCTCGCTAAAACAAATATATCTGGCAAATTCACTCTCTTCGCAAATGATAACACGATACTATGGAAAGGCATGAAGACCGGGGTGTTACATGATATAATGAAAACTGTAAAAGAGTGGTGCGATGCGAACAAAGTAAGTATCTTTCGATACAGAAAAAACCCATTTAATATCTTTTAGAAGCTCGATCGATGAACCCTCGTTTGGATTAGGAGTAATAGGAAACGAAGTCTGCACTAAATTTCTTGGTGTGCTGATAGATAAAAATGATGAACATGTTAAACTACTTAAAAGCAAGATCTAATCTGGATGTTTTGCAGAGAGAATCAGAATCATTTATTCATCACAAAAGAATACACACAGAATGTGTAACTTATCAGTAAAATGGTATGTGCCAGTTAATAGATAAAAAATACAATATATATATATATATATATATTGTTATGATGGGTTGTTTATAGGATTTTTAAATTTGTATATTTTTTGTGAATTTATTTCATGGATTATAATTTCTGAAACCCTATCATAACAAATAAAAAATGCCGGCTATATTATGTTACCTTTTTCCTTTTCAAACCCTTTTACCTTATCCCAGCTCAGTCAGGTACGCCTATGAAGATAAATCACTCCTTTCTCAGTAGCAGGTTCCTGTAATGGGTGTTGCCTACTATGGCACTGACGATTCGATAAGAAAAGCTGCTCAGTGGGAAAAGTGAGGTTAGCAATTGAAAAATAAACACCAGTTTGAAAAGATTAATCGAATTGTTGGTTTTTATTCAAAACAAAACTTATATATATATACCCTACTCTGCGATAGCTACCTTATACTAGCAAAACAATCATATAAAATAGTGCAGTTTGAATGTTTGTGATAATGAAAAATTGAGAAAGAAAGTTTGAACTTATTATCAGTCTTTGAGCATGGAATTTTATGATGAAAGTTCAGCCAAACAGTATAACCATAGGTTTAGACACGTAAAGTTATTGGTTTTATGTGAAAAGTTGCACTTTAGTGAGATCGGATATTAGTATACCTTGTTGCTGCTTTCTGTCTCTCTTTGCTTTCTATCGATTTTCCATTAATTGTCAAGTAGAGATCATTTTCAGGATTCATATTTTTTGGCAAGAATCGTATATGAAACTTGGTTTTATGTGAAAATTGCATTTGTCATTAGTATACCTTGTTGCTGCTTTCTGTCTCTCTTTGCTTTCTATCGATTTTCCATTAATTGTCAAGTAGAGATCATTTTCAGGATTCATATTTTTTGGCAAGAATCGTATATGAAAGGTCTTAGTAGTATTTAGTGCTAATCCATTTTTGTTACAATGTTCCCCTATTTCCTCTGATGCTTTATTACTATTCTTTACTAGTTGTTCATTATTTTTTTCAGACATTAATATATTTGTATCATCTGCATAGAGAATGATTTGATCTGCCGCAATACAAGTTTCTCTTATGTCACTCGTGAAGATTCTAAAGAAAAGCGGCCCTAAGATGGAGCCTTGAGGTACACCTTTATGAAAACTTTCTCTTGTCTTGGATTTTACAGAATCTAACACTACAGTTTGTTTACGAGTGTCATAAGTTGCCCAGTCCAGAGCAACACCGCAAACTCCCATAGCTTCTAGTTTAAGTGTTAATAAATTATGATCTATAGTATCAAATGCCCGGCTTAGATCATAAAAAAGGCCTATGACATTGTTCCTGTCGTTGAGTGCTTTATAGATGAATTCTAAACAATCATGAATTGCCGTGTTGGTTGATTTATTTTTTGAAAACCATTCTGAATGGAAGGCATTAGTTGGAAGTTATCCATATAAGCTGTCAAACGTGTAGAGTATGATGTCTCAAAAACAGTGGGACCTTTATTCTTATAAACTGGAATGCATTGAGTCTCTTTTATGTCAGGGAATTTTCCTGACTTGATCGAATCATTTAATGGTTTGGTAATGAGTTTACCAACAGCTTTCAGGACCTTACCATGTATGCCATCCATACCTGCCGCAGGTTTAGATGTTGTTTTTGAGATGATTTCCAGAACTTCTTTAGGTGTTACTGGAGTTAGGAAAAAACTTTTATGAAACTTATTGAAATGTTGTTTTTGAGATGTTTTCAAGAACTTCTTCAGGTCTTACTGGAGTTAAGAAAAAACTTTTATAAAACTTATTGAAATGTTTATCAAGGTTTGGCTCAGGACAATTTTCAAAAGAGTCTATGAAATAATCATTGATATAGTTACTCTTTTTTAGAGGATCTGTTATTAGTTCACTATTGTCGTTTTTTACACTTACGGTTCACCTTTTTATTTTTATTTTCATGAACGATTTTCCAACTTTCCCTCATTATGTTGTTTTATTTAAGTAATCGTGATTCATGTTTTTGTGTCTGAAATTGTTTCACATGAATGGTGTATGCCTTTTTACATATTCTCTAATTTTCAGTGCCTTCCTGACAGTTCAATTTCTTTTTTTGCCTTTCTATTTCACAGAGTTGGTCATGCATTACTTTAATTTCTGGAGTATACCCTTAGAAATCATATATATATTATGATTTCTATGAGTATACCATCGTTTTTTGGTCGATTTTGTTTTCGTTTTACTGATTGGAAATGCGCAATTGTAATGATATAAAAATGTATCGTAAAATGAAGAGAATCTTTCATCATAGGTTAGGAAAGTTTCAGTATTTGAGTCACTGTAAGACCTGCTATAGTTGTATTCAATATTTGGAGTTTCAGAATATATTACGTTGAATGATCATATTTGATAGGTGTGGTCAGATAGCAAGGAATTATGTACTTCAACATTATTAACCTCAATATTCGAGAAAATATTGTCTATACATGTAATGCTTCTACTAGTGATTCTCGTAGGCTCCTGAATATGTTGTCTTATGTTAAACTAAAAGATTTATCAACAAACGATTATTTGCATTGTCCACAAGAAAATTCAAGTTTACATCATCACAAATATTATAGTAGGTAATCAACCCTTTTATAAATATCATGAAGTAGCAATTCTAATTTGTTCAGATAATACTTAAATTACTGTCAGGGTTCCTGTAAACTGAGATTATGTATACTTGCTTTTTTTCTCATCTTGGCAATACATCTTCTCTGAGAGTAATTTCTAATGAATTAGGTCCAGGCACTGCCAGAATGGCATATTATGCTCTTATAGATTCAAATCTATGTTATGGCATATCATTTTGGGGAATGTGTAAACTCAACACTATATACTACTAATGCATATCTCACAGAAAAGGGCCATTAGGTACATATATAATATTAGACCTCGTTAGTCATGCAGATATTTTTTCGCGGGTAACAAAATACTAACGGTTATAGCAATTACTGATATTGGAACCGATCTGTCTAATAAACAAACATAAATGAAAATTTGCCTCAACTCCTAATCAATATGTTACCCTCAAAAATAGTTATAATAAAATCTCACCAGAGACTCTATATTCTATAATGGCGGCAAAATGTTTAACCACTTGCCAATTGACATCAGGAGAGCAAACTTGAACGAAAGCATATTTAGAAAAACAGTCCAAAATTTTCTCTCTGAGTGACCCTACTACTTTTGCTGCAGGAATTCTTCCTCTCACTATATTATATTTACTATATTCCCATTACTTGTATTCTGATTCTTTTTTATGTTAGTTCTGTCTACACTGTTAGCTCATTATAATTTTATTTTCATTACTGTCCTCAAGGTAACATATTAATTCTTTATATGTCCATACTTTGTTTTATATTTTGTATACACTAAGCTTTGTCAATAAGGTATCCATTCAGACAGTAAAGCATATATATATTATATATATATTATATGGAGTCGAACAAACTATTAGCCAAGAAACTAGGTGTACTCAGTATAGCAGCACTATTGTTGATTATGTACTCACAAATTTTGATATAGACTCCAAAGTCCATGATACTCCTAAATTATCAGACCATTCACTAATAACTGTCAACCTAAGGAATAATAATTTGTATGTGCCACATAACACCAAAAAAAAGTTCAGAAACCTTAATAACTGTAATATTGAATCAATCAATCTAAGCTTGATATCATGTAATTTTTTACTGAGTAGTGTGGACGTCAATAGGTTTTATGAAGATTTCAAAAATCAGTGTGAGTCAATTGTTGAAGACATTGCTCCTTTGCAAACTTATACTGTAAAAAGTAATAGTGTACCTTGGTACGATAATGAGGTCAAAATTAACTGTGAAAAAAGAGACAGAGCATACAGGGCATTCAAAAATAATAGAAGTGAAACAAATTGGGAAGAGTATAAGGCTATGCGAAACAAATGTGTCAACTTATTCAAAAACAAAGAAAAGAGCTACTATTATGAGAAAATTGATCAAAATAAATCAAACCCACGTACTATGTGGAAAACACTCAAAAGGATGATCGACCTAAAAACAATAAATAATCCTTTTGGAAATGGTATTCAGTTCGAGATTAATGAACGGACTGTTATTCAAAGGAATAATGCAGAAATTGCAGAATCATTTAATAATTATTTTATTGATAGTATTCAAGAAATTGTTAACACTATTGAGCAAAATAATCCAATAACGGAAAATTTTACGTTTAGCTGTTCATTCGATAAGTTCAAATCTTTAGAGTCAGCGGACCTGGCCACATTGATAAATAAAATGGAAATAAAATACAGTAATGAAATAATGAACTCTAATTTGATCAAAAAAATTTTTGGTGTTGTAGGACATGCATTATTACATTTTGTAAACGTATCTTTAGAAAGTGGTAAATTTCCTGATGAATTAAAAACTAGTACTCTTGTGCCTGTTCAGAAAGTATCGAATACAAACAAATCTTCAGAATTTAGACCAATAAACACGTTACCTTGCATGGAAAAATCTTGGAACTTGCAGTATACTACCAACTAATTAAATATCTAGAAAGCAATAACATTCTATTAAAAAATCAGTCGGGCTTCAGACAACATCACTCGTGTGAATCCGCGTTACAGCTCACAATTTCAAAATGGAAAGCATCTATTGATAATGGCCAGTATATTGTTACAGTATTTCTTGACCGCCTTCGAAACAATTGATCGCCAAATACTATTGAAAAAGCTACAAGCTATTGGTATTGGAGGAACAGTGTTGCAATGGCTAACAGACTATTTATCAGAACGCAAGCAAGTAACCAAAATAAATGAGTGTATCTCATCTTATCGTGAAACGGTATATGGAGTACCTCAGGGAAGTGTCCTTGGACCAATTTTGTTTTTGATTTATGTCAACGATATTGATACAGTCAATGGCTGTGATTTTATCAATCTTTTTGCAGACGACACACTAATATCAATTACATCGGACAATCTGGAAAGAGCAATTGAGAAAATGTATATCTTCTTGAAAAATATGTATGAATACTCGAACCAAAATAAACTCAAACTTAATATTGCTAAGACAAAATATATGATTCTATCGACCCGTCATAAAGTATCATCAATTAACAGAAACAGTTTTGACTTACAAATTGCAGGCGAGAAAATTGAGTTTGTAAGTGAATTTAAATACTTAGGTTTTATGCTGGATAATTGCTTATCCTTCCAAGCTCATTTTGATTTCATCCACAAAAAAAATTCGAAAAAAATGTATTTTTTTTCCAGAATATCAACCAAACTTTCAATTATCTCCAAGATTACACTTTACAACTGTATAATACAACCCCATTTCGATTATTGTGCCAGTCTACTATACTCATTTGACCAAAACAAGATAAGGGCACTCCAGAAACTACAAAACCGTGGGATGAGAATCATATTGCAAGTTAATAGATATACAAATATTGCGGGTATGCTGAGTACCTTACAGTGGCTCTCTGTTTCTCAACGCCTTTATGAAATAGCAATGATTTTCATTTTTAAATGGACACACAACTTGCTCCCATGTTACCTCGATGAATTTTGTATATATAAACATCAAGTTCATAATTATCCAACAAGAGCAAGTACTTCCCAACAATTTCACCTGCCTAGGACTCATCTCTCCAATACGATGAACTCTTTATTCTATAAGGGATTGAATTAATACATTAAACTGCCTAAAGACTTGAGAGAGTCTACAAATATTTCTACATTTAAAAAGAAACTAATAGAGCATATAAAGTATCGTGGGTAAAGTACTGTGCGTGCATTTTTTTTAATGAATTTTTATGTATTTTTTCTTTTTTTGTTAAATTCTTTGATGAAGCACTTATCATTATTTATATTCAGATAATGAACACTAATGTTAACCAAATTGTATGTATATTAGGATGTCCTATTTGAAACAAATAAAGATTATTATTATTATTAAAAAAACTAATTTAGAGTCGGTGCCAAACAATCAACGAAGATCATTAAATTACATTAAAGAAATAATCTAATTAAAATAAAACATAAAAATGCAACGTGAAATCTCCAGCTATAAACAATTATATTCCAAAATGTGCTCTCCGCACGACCTCTCACAACGACTCGTGCCCTCACGTGTAACCCGTTCGGGTATCTGTCTCGCTGATATTAACTTCGGGAACGTTCGGTAATTTCCGGCAAAGGGATGCGCCACGTAATTAATTTGCTTATTTGTTTGTTAATTAGTTAACTTACATTAGTTTAGGAGCTTATTAGTTATTAAGACAAAAGGTTTATTCCTATATCCCGCTACCCCAATGGGCAAGGACACGAAATTTTCAAAATATTTTTAATGGATTCTACAGCTTGTAAAAACTCTGTTGGTGATTTTCTTTATCTTTTTTAATTTCCTAAAATTTAAAAAAAATATTTAAATTCGGCAAAATTCAAATGGCTTCTTTTTAGCGCCATTGCAAAATGATGTAACGTAATCACCCGATCAACCAATCCCACAGTTGACAGCTTCAATCAATTTTACAACGTTGCCATATTTTCAAATCTTGACATTGCGAATAGTGTTCTAGTCACAGATCTCATAAAAGAAGTAGATACCACATGCAGAGATCAAAATGGAACACTAGGGCGCCGCCATTAGACTCCCATATCAGAGTTGCATGGTCTCTCTTTAATTTTGGCCCATCATTCATTTTCATTTATATTCATCATTCAATCTTCATTTTGCTTGTTGCTACTCGTAAATGTGTGAGCCTGAATACGATACCACAGTTTATAGCTGAAGAATCAGTTCGCTCACTTGGCCCAAATGCATGTTCCACGGTCAAAGAGAGTAAACGTTATCTGAATAGGAGGTACTAATAAGCTCTAGCCAATCAGAATCTTGTAGCATTAACGTGTCATTAACTGGACATAGTACAGGTGGCCCGCTTAACATACAGAGTGGTCCAGTATACAATCAAGAGCATGTTACTCTCAGATACCAGAGTGCGGAGTCCGCCACTGTCCAGAGAGAATGGTGGCCATGACATATCCATATACGTCACTATGACACACATGATCTTTCATCTCTTTCTATTAGTGTCACCATTGCCTTATGGGAATAGACTCTCCTACTCAGATAACGTTTACTCTCTTTGTTCCAAGGTAACATCCACTCCAGGGAAACAATTTAGGATGCGCAGAAGACTGTACGCGGTTGTCGCATATTGTATCAGTATCCGAAAAATGTCCTTATTAGTAACACAGTACACTGCGGATGCGCGAGGGATACAAATCAGAGTTGCGCAGTGTACTAACGGGAACATAAAGATCAAAGTGCCGACGCCAAGTGAGCGAACTGATTCTTTAGCTATAAACTGTGACGATACATTGTAAATATCTAGCAGTTTAGTGCTTTTAAATAATAAACTCGCACATAAATGAAAAATGGAAAACCTGCCCTGAACTCTGAACGGCAATCAAGTTTTGACACCGTTTTATGTCAACCATAGGAATATAGTGTTTATTATATTTCTATGGAATGGATCCAAAGAGAGTAAACGTTATCTGAATAGGAGGTACTAATAAGCTCTAGCCTATCAGAATCTTGTAGCATTAACGTTTCATAGTGACGTAAATGGACATGAGTAAAGGTGGCCCGCGTAACATACAGAGTGGTCCAATATATAATCAATAGCCTGTAACTCTCAGATGACAGAGTGCGCTAGTCCGCCACTGTCCAGAGAGAATGGTGGCCATGACATGTCCATATACGTCACTATGGCTCACAAATGATCTTTCATCTCTTTCTATTAGTGTCACCATTGTCTTATGGGGAATAGGACTCTCCTACTCAGGTAACGTTTACTTTCTTTGGAATGGATCTACATCTTGGCTGAATGCACCGAGCAGAGAAGAAATATAAGAAAAATATATCAATCAATTTTTGTAGAATGTATTGTAACGTAAATAAACTTGACTTGGTTTTACTAATTTATTTCACACTTAAATTTACAACTAATTTATATTACTAACTACGCCACTGTATCGCTCGATCCTCTCGGCTCGCTGAGACTGTCGTGCCCTCTTGAGTGCTGCCTATTTATCTCCGTTACAGAATTCTCGATCTTTCCAATTCTGGCGGTTGGCAACCAGCATGTTCCAGTTGCTTTCAATATTGACCGTTGTTATCCGCGGCGGCGCGACTGGATTGTTCTCGAATATCTCCGGGGATGACATCATCGTTGTCGATGGCAATGAATGAGGCGACAGGTCCGGCCTAGGTTCGTTACATTGCCCCCTTCTTAAAGACATTTCGTCCCGAAATGTCATCCTTGGAGTGTGACGATATCTGCATGACTCCCCATATCTGCACCGTGAAGTTCGATGGAAGTAACACTCCACGGTCTTCATGATCGGTCGTGGAAGAGGGTGACAGCAAACCAAAATCTCGACGCCGCTGGATCTGAATATCGCCTCCAGCATACTTCTTATGACTCTCCAGTCCAACCCATCAATACCACAGGACAATTTTGGAATTGCTAGATCCACCAGATTCTGGTCCACCATAGTATCTCTTAGTTTGGTGAGACTCTTCCAGACGGTTTATCTTGGGAATGCCTCTTGGTAACCAGGTAGTAGATGTTTCTCTGGCCTTTCTTCAACTGTAGCACCCCACCAACTTCTGGATTCTGCTCCCGCAGTGTTTGGAGTTGACCAAATTTCTTGGAGAACACTACGGCGATGCCCCTGGACATTCGAAGATCTTCTGCCACACAGTGTGCTAGTGCGTAGTCAGCAGGCACCTCGAAAAGGTCTCGTGACTCCTCTCTAGTATCCCATGTAGAACTTTCTGCCCGTTTGAATACAAGGACATAAACTTCTCGAACGTCATATCATCCTCCGGTGGCCTGAGGGTGCGAACTTGGTCATGGTTTCCAGCGTAAGGGGCCAACCTGTTGAAATGAACGACCCTTGGTTTTCCTCGGGGTGGCTTCCGGATTCGGTACACAAGGTCGTTCATCCTTTTCACGATTTTATACGGGCCTTCCCACAAGTTCCGCAACTTTGGTGATAGTCCACGACGACGTTTGGGGTTGTACAGCCAAACCAGGTCATCAACCTTAAATCCTCCAGCGTCGGCCTTGATGTCATAGGTCTCCTTCATTTTAACGCTGGCACTCTGGATGTTCAACCGGACTCGTTCGTGGATGTCGTCCATTCTCTGCCGAAGTTTGCTGACGTAGTCCTCTCCCGCAGTGTCTTGTCCTGGCGGTATCCCAAACTTCAGGTCACAAGGCAGTCGCAGTTCTCGGCCCATTATAATACTAGCAGGAGTTTGACCGGTTGACTCGTGTACTGCGGATCGATAGGCCATCAGGAACAAATGAAGATACTGGTCCCAGTCTCTTTGATGGTCAGAGACAACCTTGGACAAGTGGCGGTTGATCGTCCTGTTCATCCGTTCCACCATTCCATCGGACTGCGGATGTAGGGCCGTGGTTCTTGTCTTGCGGATGTTCAGCAGTAGACATTCTATTTAGAATGAAGAATAAAATATCCCGATTTTCTGAATTATTTGAAAAATAAATTGTTACCGCTAATATATATTAATTTTTCTTAGAATTAAACCTAAAAGATAATGAAAAATATTTAAGTATATGTGTATAGGTATAGTTATATATTTTTTGTTGTATATCACCTTTGTTTGTAGTCACATTTTCCTGGAACCTAGTAAGAAAATTATATGAAATCAATTATTTCTATATAATAATGTATGTGATATTATAAATTTTATTTTACTAGGGCACGGGAAAAATAAAAAATAAAATCCCGCAATACGAATGTCTACTTTAATTTTTAATCAATATTGATATTTCCCTGAAACCCAGTAATAAAATTGTATGAAAACAATCAATTTTATATAAAAATTTATCTGATATTATATATTTTATTTTACTAGGGTACGGAGAAAATAAAAAAATATCTCCCGCAATACGAACTTATCCACTTTCATTTTTAGTCAATATTAACATTTCTCTGAAACCTAGTAAGAAAATTGTATGAAATCAGTTAATTTTACATAATAGTTTATCTGATAATATATATTTTATTTTACTAGGAAACAGGGAAAATCAGAAAAAAATCTTCCCCAAAACTCCCATTACACACAGCCTTCTATTTATTTGTGAATAACGTCAAAATAAATATTTACTTAATGTTTTCTATTTAAATATGATTCCGGTATAAAATTTTCTTACCGAATCCCCCCACAAGGCTTGAATAATTCATGCTCTAGCGAGATTATAAGTGATAATTTTCGTGTAAAATTTTTATCGAGAAATTGAGTAAAAGCAACCCAATAATCCCGATCGAAAACAGTTATACGCTAATAAGGTCTAGTCACCATTGACTTCAATTTCGAATATCGCTAATAGTCAGTAAACAAAGCCGTTCATTCGATTTGGTAAACTATTGTAATTTTTTAATTGGTTAATTGAAGACATTGTTTTATAGCAATACGGTATAATGTTCCGGAAGCTGAAAATTTGTTAATATATCGAAATAGTGGTACTCTTTAATTGCAATTAAAATTAAAAACTTTTGGAATTATATCAAGATCACACAAAAACAACCAAGTCTAAAAAGAAAGATGAAAAATAATGTTCCATTCAACATATAAAGTTATAAATTCAATTGGTTGCAAATATACCTTTAGTAAAAAAAATCTACTTTTTCCAGTAATTACAGAATTTTAAAAATGTGAAATTGGAGCAAAATTTGGTAAAAATTTCATTTTAAATAATTTCCCAGGCATTGAAAGCAGTTGCAAAATGGATTCATTGGTTTACTCACTGTTCTTCTCACTTGAGCATGTTATCAAAACATTTGGAATTGTAAAATTTTGAAATAATAACTGACCTATTTTATTTCCCTGCCATTGGAAAAAACAGCGAAAATTGGGAGTCAGTGTAAAAGCATGCACAAATTTGCAGCCCTTAATTTATTTTATATTGTAGATGCGCTTGCAGCGGAAAAAGTCTTAACTTTTTCAAAGAGTAAGTGTGGATTCATGCAGCACAAATTAACAATTATCAAATAAGAAATAACAATTATCAATTAACAAGAATTAAAATGTAGCATTCATGCACTCAAAATAACAATTAAGAAATAAAAAGTAAGCATGCGCACAAGACGGAGATCCAAGGCATTTAAATTAGGTAATCCTACTTTTTCGAAATTCCATGTCCCCTCGATAATAAGAAACAAGTGAAAATTCAAAATGTCCAATAAACAATATGAAACAAAAACAATACCTCAAATATTAGAAAATGTGAGGTTGTTTTCATCATCGGTTTGCCAATCCGCGGTCATCTGCGTACTAGTTGCGCACTAGAAGAAAATTTCGTTAAAATAATGTAAAAAGTTCGCCAACTTCTACATGTTATTTCTCAAATGATAATTGTTATTTGTCTGCATGAACATAGTCATTGAAAACTATAGAGTTCAACTTATATTGCTAAATGTTATTTCTTATTTGTTATTTGATAATTGTTATTTTGTGCTGCATGAATCCACACTAACACTTTTTCATTAAACTATTGATACGAAAAATCTCATTTGTGAACAACTTTTTGGCACTGTTTATATCATCTAATCAATTTCCCATCTACATAATAAAATAGTATATTAAAGTATAAGTGGATAAAAAGGGCTTTAAAACACGCGCGATTTTTCGAGCACGACGGCGTAGCCGGAGTGCTCGAAATAGAGCAAGTGTTTTTAAGACCAGTTATCCACGAATACTTTACGTTATTTTTTTTTATTGGTGCACTTTGAAATCATATATACTGGTATTATTACTACAAAAAATAGAAATAAGAACTAATAATGCAAGAAGGTTGAATTCGTGATGTGACATCAGTATACCTTTCGTTGTCATGGAAATTAGGAAAACATTCATTTGCAATTTGTTACCAAAGATCAATATTTGTTGTCACCAGAGCTCAAAAATGAATGATTCTAATATCGATTTTTTGAATAGTGAGGCAGAATCGCGGTTAATACCGCGAAAATCCAGTGATATATATAAAAAAGAATATGAAAAGGTCATCAAATGGATGGAGGAGCACATATAAATGAACGAATTGTGAGTAATATTTTATCTGACGTTACAAGGTACTCCTGTCAGATCAATAATCAAAAATTTGTCATTTAGACTTCACGTTTCTCGATTTGTTGATGTTGTCATGGTTACCTTTAAAAAACGCGCGTTTTTTAAAGTTCGATTTAGGGCCGATTTCATAATGAAATTAAATACTCCTTTAAATGATAAAGGACACTTTATGTTTCGCAACGATTTCATAATACAATTTTAAAGATAAAGGTGCCTTTAAATGATACTTTAGTTAAATACCGAATGTTGCGTATTTAATGGCTTAAAGGCCTCTTTAAGAAATGTCAAATGTCAACCTTCCTAACCTCAAAACAAGTATCATTTTGAATTTTGAGGCATTTTGTTAAGTGTGTTGATTTTGAGACTCATACATTTTTTATTTTATCATTATGGACCATCAGGCTTCATCTAGTTCTAGTTCGAGTGATTCTGACGACGATTATGTTTTTGTGAGACGTAGGAAAGTATATAGAGAACGAGTGAACAACTTAGAGAAATTTGACGACTTGGATTTCTTCGATAGATTTAGGATTACCAAACCAACATTTCATTTACTTCTGGAAACTATTGAACACTTAATAGAGACACCAACTAACAGGTAGGCGTTAGCATATTGTAGTAATTGTCATGATTTTATTAATATAATTTTTTATAGGGGTGGAAGTATTAAACCAATGAACCAAGTCCTACTTACATTGAGATTTTATGCACTGGGTTGTATGCAGAAGGCAGTTGCCGATTTTACTGGTGTTTCAACTCCTTCAGCATGTAGGATCATTAGCAAAGTGTCAAATGCAATTGCTTCATTGCACAGACAACACATCAAAATGTATGAAACATATGAAGAGATGGAAAGTTCTGCAGCTAAGTTTTACCAAGTTGCAAGATTTCCTCGTGTAATAGGTGCAATAGACTGCACACTCATAAAAATTGATTCACCTGGAGGAGATGATGCTGAAATTTTTAGAACAAGAAAAAATTTTTTTGGTCTAAATGTGCAAACAGTTGCAGACAGTGATTTGAAAATCAGAGACATTGTGGCAAGGTGGCCTGGATCAAGTCATGACCAAACCATATTCAATAATAGTAGGTTGAAGCGACGATTTGGAGATGGTGAATTTGGCACATATATGCTGCTAGGAGATAGTGGCTATAACCTGAAGCCATATTTAATGACGAAACTGCAGGAAACTCATTCACCTGCAGAAAATTTATTCAATGAGTCCATCATTAGAACAAGATGTACTGTTGAAAGGCAGGTATGGGGTGTGGAAGCGAAGGTTTCCTATTTTGAAATTAGGAATGAGGGTGAAAGTGGAAACTGCTTTCAACATTATTATTGCAACTGCAATATTACACAATTTGGCCATTGAGGAGAATGAAGACATTCCAGAAGAATGGTTAAATGAGGAATATAATGATATTGACCTTGCTCCACAACACGATGATAACATTCATTTGGGACGTACGTTAGACAGTTTTGATTTTAAACCATTTTGCAAGGTTGTAAATACCTTTTATTAAGGGATTTTTCAATGAAAATAACACTTATTGCTGAGTAACAGACTGCTGAATATAAATATCACACTATTTATATATCATTTTTCATAATAAACATTTGAAAATACATCATATTTTATTCATGTTCAGTTCTTGTTCCTTCACTATTAAAAAACACAAATTTAAAATGTTCAATTTAATTCCATGTTCCTAATCCTCCCATCTGTCGTTTTCTTTGACGATCTTCTCCTTCCATTTTTTAGTTCTATCTCCTCCCTCAGTAACACAGTTTTCTTTTTATAATACTCTTCTTTAGCCAGTTGTAAAGAACTCGAAATTGGCATTGTTGGCCGCAGTTTCTTATTTTTTGGCGTTCTCAGTTGTTTTGGTGTATACCTTGACCAATCAACTGGCAAAGTCTGAAAATATAAAATGATTCCATTATATAATACACTTTTAATTTAATACAATTGAATGAATGCAATAACTGAAAATCACAGTGATTATTTGATGTATGTGTTAGAAGGACAGATCAGTTGATCTATCCAAGAGATTCACTGCATATATAAAATGAAACTTTCAGGAACAAAGAGGAATTACTCAATACTTGTCAGCTACATCTTGGACAGATCAACTGATCTGTCTTAACAGATCATTAAATACTCTCTGTAATTTTCAGAAACGAGAGAGAAAACCCAAAAATGAACATTGAACCTTCTCGAAGAACATACAGACAGTATTAAGCCATAATAGTTTGACTTAATTATTTGTTATTATGAAGTTGAGGAGTGTAAAACTGTGAAAAAAGGCCATGAATCATCATGGTAGATATTATTAGAATATATTGTTTAGATATTCAATGATGAATGTTGCACTTCTCTATAGAATATAAATATCAACTTAATACTTCAATTTCAATATTACTGAAGTTCAAATATTTAATCACCTGAATATCAGCATTCTGGGTACTTGAGTTATCAATGTTCGTCACAGGTGGAACATCCAGTTTGGAAGAACTTGGAACAGCATTCTATAAACAAAAAAAATCAGGAAGAATTTTATATTTTGAATGATAATGTATTTTATTACTGAAAATAACATAATATAAATTAAACCATCAAAATAATCAGACAACTTACAAAATCTTCTGCTGCTGTAGACACTGCATTATCTTTATCATCCTCCATTAGCACAATGAACTGAAAAAATTAGTCTTTCAATGTTGATAGATATTATGAAATATAGTTTAGTACCTCTTCACACTGGTCCTGATTTATAACTTCAATATTCTCCATATTTATCCCTCAACTGGGTTGTAGACAGCATCAGAATCATTAGGATTATGAAAACCAATGACAGTTTTTCATTTATGACTCTCAGAACTGCTTCAACCACAGGATCCCAATCAGGCTCATTTGTTGGTCCACCTCCTGTTCCTCGATAATAGCCTCTATTTTCAGCTGCACATTTCCTTGCCTTGGTTTTAAATTTTCATATTTGGCTTTCAATTGTTCCATGGATCTTGCCTGTTGGATTGGTCCTTTGGCATTCAATTGGAAAGTCACTTTATTCCAAGCTTCAATCTTGAAAAAAAAGTTTGGACATTATTAAATACATAAAATGTTGATCAAATAGTAACAAACCTTATTGCTATTAGAGACTTTATCACTGGTCTTGCATTCAATGATATTTTTGAACTTCTCCACTTCCTCAACAAGGAGCATTTCTTCCTCTTTCGTAAAATTTGAAGATCGTTTTACTCGTTTTAAGATTTTACCTTCCATTATACTTAATAAACACCTATTCAAACAAAGCACATCCACTCCCAACTCACTACAACACAAGAATAACATGAGAATAAGAATAACCTAGCAGGAAAACCAAAACCACCCCAAAAAAACCCCATAGATAATATTTTTAATCCTGCCTAGGGTGTCTAGTATCCCAGTAACTGATGCAATTGTACCTGTTTCAGGTATACCAACATTGCTAATTTTCGTTAAATGGACATTTAGTTAAAATTCCATCATCATATGATTATGAAATCACCATTACTTCATACTGCATTTAAATGACACTTTAAATAAAAGGATCATTTTACAAAAGGAGCTATTAGCATTTCATTATGAAATCGGCCCTTAAACACGCTGAGGCGTGCTTTAAATGGGTAGAAAGGGGCACCAATAAAAAAAAAAAGTATTTCTCACGTTTCAACATACACAACAAGTAATATACGCTCTCTCTCTCTCTATTCCTTCTTGGATGTAGCTTCCCATCGGCGCTATTATCCAGCTCTCCCCTTATTGCCCTTGTAATAAAGGCTTCGTCCTCTGAATACAGAAATCTTGCTCTCGGCAATACTGTATTCAAATTATGAGTTTTCGTCTTTGTTCTATTTTCTTATCTCTATTTTCATCATTACATAATTTCTACTAGTGCGTTTATCTCTTCTTGTGCTAAAATTAGTTAGTAGGACAAACAACACAAACATTAGGCTGGGACATAATTTTGGGATAGGAATATTACTAGTGCGTTTATTTTTTTTTTTTTAAGAGTATATTCACACAATTTCCCTTTTTTTAATTGGTTTTTTTTTTTTTTTATTATAATTTTATTTGATTATAATCTAAAAAATTTACAATAGATTTTATTATTGAAATATTTAAATTTTTTAGAACTTCTATGAACATGTATGGTGTCTTCATACCTTTTTTGACTAACGTGAAATAGAAATCTTCATTAGGAACAGCATTGATTGGGCATTCTAAAAAAATATGGTTTAAATCTTCGAGACCCCCACATTCACAATATGGATTATTCTTAACACCAATTCTGCATAAGTGTTCTTTTGTTAAGCAATGCCCTGTCCTCATTCTAATAATAATTGTTATATGTCTTCTACTCATAAATGGAATCGAGCAATACCACCTTTCGATGGGGTACATTGGTTGTATCTTAGAATAACTTTTGCCTTTTATCTTAATATCTTGTTTCCATTTACTGTAAAATTCCTGCAATATGTCACTACGTAATATCTGTATCATTCCAAATTTATCCCTCTTTATATTCAGTGGAACATTTAGTACAGTTCCTATTTTGGCTAATTGATCCGCTTTTTCATTCCTTCTATCTTTGAATGCCCTGGTATCCATGTGAACCTGAACACAGTATCATTTAACGAAGCCAAATATGCCATTTGTTTTATATTCATGGTTATATAATCAGTATTATATGCATTCCCTTGTCTTGATATTTTATCCAAAGCAGATTGTGAATCTGTAATTATATAGTTACTTTAATTTCCTTTCAAAACAAACCCCCGTTACTGAATTTTCCGCCCCAACATTTTTATCTTTAGTCTAGCGTGCAAAATTTAGGCGGCCCTTTCCCCTATTTTAGACGCATCTGTATATACCATATTAAATAATTCTTTGTTTTGTTCTTCAAAAAATTGAAACTTTTCTTTTACACTATTTTCATACTTATGTATTCCCGTCTGCACAATTTCTGGTTGATATATATATATAAATGTCCAGATCATAACTATAACATGGTGGAATATCATTTTTATATATATCTTGTTGAAAAGGGGATATTTTATTTAGTGCTTCCACCAGTAACGGAACCTCTCTATTCCTCCAATACCCTATTTTATATTTGCATATGTTTTTCAAAATTTCTATGATGTAAATAATTGGAGGTTTGTGATCTATTCTTTTAGTTATATAATTGATTGCTAAGCATTTCCTCCTAAACTCCAGGCTTATCTCTCCGGTTTCCCCCAATAGGGCATTTATTGGTGTGGACCTCATTGATCCTGTTATAATTCTCATCCCTTGATTATGTATCTTATTCAATTTTTCTAACGATTTCTTTGCACTAGGTCTGAAAAGAATACTCCCATAGTCCAAATGAGACTTAACTATACCCGTAAATGCCATACTCATTGTTTTTGGATCTGCTCCCCACCATACCCTACAAAATGTCTTTATTGTATTTAATCCTTGATTTGCTTTTTGACAGATTTTTTCTATATGTTTGTCCCATTTCAAGTTATACGTAAAAAAAACCCCCAAATATTGTATCTCGTTCATAACTTTTATATTTTCATTACCAATGTATATTTGTGGAATAATTCTTTTTATGTTATTTGTTCGAAAATGAATCGCCACACATTTCTTTGTAGCCAATTCTAAATCATGATCTACCATCCATTCATTGATTATATGCAACGTTTGATTGATTTTTTTATTTATTTCTTCAATGTCCCCTCCCTTTACTAATACTACAATATCATCTGCATATGCAGTGATTTTACTATGACTGGGTATTATATTAAATAAGGACGACATATATATATTGAATAATATTGGACTCAAGGGAGACCCCTGCGCCAAACCCTTTGTAGCTAATCTTGGACCATGTAATTCCCCATTATCATCCATGACAAAATTTTTCCTATTATCTAAGAGCCTAAATATTAGATTAGCTAAATTTATATGAATTTGATATTGGATTAAATATTTATACAAGGTGTATAAGTTAACATTGTCGTACGCCCCCTTAATATCTAGGAATACCGCAATTACCTGTTGCTTTAATCCAAAAGCCATTTGTACATATACAGATAGATATGCAATATTGTCTATCGTACTCTTTCCCTTCCTAAACCCCGTCTGATACTTGGATAATATTTGGTTATTTTCCACATGCCAATCTAGCCTGAATTTAATCATCTTTTCCAATATTTTTAGACCACATGATTCCATTGCAATTGGTCTTAAATTACTAACTTCATCTAAGATTTTTTTATTTTTCGCAATTCCTACTATGATATATTCTTTCCAATCATTCGGTATATTTGCATTTCCTAGAATATTATTAAATATTTCCAATAACTGACATTGCATTGCTGTGGGTAAGTAAATAAACATTTGATATGGAATATCATCTTTCCCAGGTTTCGTGATTTTTTTGATTCTGAAAGCTTCATTTAGTTCATTTAATGTAAATAGTTTCGTTTCTTCAGATGACATATTCATGGAAAAATTCGGGTCTATATCGACTCTAGAAACCTTGTCTAATAAAGCTTCAGCTATATGACTCTTGGGCATATTATTATTGTATGTATTATTATTCCTGTTAGAAAACTTTCTTATCATATTCCATATATATGTAGGATTCGACTCTCTATTAATTGTGGAACAAAAAATTTTGATTATTTTAAAAATATTTAAAGCACTTTTTCTTTCATTAATTTTTTCCTCACATTCTTCATCCCACCATGGATTTCCTGGCCTACCATTACTGATTTTCCCCTCTTGAACTTGTATATCTACTGTCTCTTTCATTATTTTTGTCATCTCCTCATAACTATGTTTTATGTTACTTTCATACCGATTTAATAATTGATTGTGATATTCTGTCCAGTTAACTTTCTTATAATTCCTACCTACCCATCTCCTATTTCCACTATACCCTAAGTGATTTATATCAACTGTACACATAGTAGGATAATGATCACTATTTGCGCAATCTCCCAATACTTTCCATGAGCAATTTCTTGACAAATTACTAGTAACAATTGTTAAATCTATCGGGCTTGAATTTCCCTCAGGATTACATAATCTTGTTGTTGATCCATCATTTAGTATAACCATATTATTTTCGTCTATAGTTTCCATAAGTATTCTGCCATTCAAATTACTGATTGCTCTTCCCCACAGTGAGTGGTGAGCGTTCATATCCCCCATCAACATTATATCCCCCTCTAGCTCCGAAAAACACTCACTAAATAATTTTTGACTTGGTATGTTATTTACAGTATTGTAAATGTTTATTAGGTTCACATTGTGAGTTTTTATTATTATTATCTGACATTCTTCGCTTTGGATATCTGTGTTCAAGTTCACAATGTTATATTTGATATTTTTTTTAATTCCTGTAGCTATTCCTCCGTACCCATCTTCCCTATCTTGTCTAATGATGTTGTATCCTTTAATTTGAAAAACTTTTTCAGGCTTAAGCCACGTTTCATTTAAAAAAATTATGTCTGGATCATGTTCATTAATTAACCTTATTAAATTGTACCTATTTGAATCTATACTTCTGATGTTCCACTGAATAATTCTTACCATTTTACCCAATCAATATTCCCCCTCGGAGGAAACCGCATCTCTATCCCTTATTTTATTAAGTTCTATAGCAGTATTTATAAGTTCTGCAACTTTAGTTTTTTCATACTCCGGTACTTCTAGAAATAATTCATAAATAATATCACTAATATCCCTTTCCTCACTATTTTGTTTATTTAAACTATTTGGTCTTACTATTCTATAATTATTTAATTGACTTGATGTTTGTGGATCTGCAGTTTGCTTTGTCCTACTATCATTATTATTAATCTTTCCTATCATTGTCCCTTGTTTGGGCTGTGAAATTTGTCCGTTTGGATTAATTAAAATCTCATTATGTGATGTTTTGTCATACCCTATTCTACCCCTGTACGTTTTTTGTTTAAGAATTTGTGAATATGTTCTTTTATTATTGTTATTGTGTAAATAGTCTTTATGATATATCTGTCTTTGAGAAACATTAATTCTATTGATTTCTTCTCTCTGTACATTATTAATTGTTGGAAATCTCTAGGATTTCTATTTGCGGTTTCCTGATTTTTAGGAAATTCCTTGGCTACCTCAAAAAATGATTTATTATCAAAACTCATCTTCTCCCGAATTTTTTTTTTGTCTATTGTATTCCTGGCAGTCTCTACTGATTGATTTATGTTCATTACTTTGGCAATTATGGCATTTAATTTTATCACACTTATCATATAAATCTTCCTCCTCGTGTATTCCCGAACAGTTAAAACAACGTTTTTTACCTTTACACTGTTTTTTCGTGTGACCAAACATCAGACATTGGTAACACTGTGTAACAGGCGGTATATAGATTTGAACTTTATGTATCATATAATATATATCTATAAATTTTGGTAAAGTCACCCCTTCAAACGTGACAAGCAAAGTTGTCGTCGGAACGTATTTGGTTTCGCCATCTTCTCTAATTCTTCTATTCATCCTTTTAACACTTAATACTCTGTATGGACTTTTAATCATATCTTTAATTTCATTTTCCGTAAATATCTTATCGATTCCTCTGACTATTCCTTTACTGGTCACGTAATTGAAAGGTATATATGCTTTATATCCCCTATTTCTTAATTGTTCATTAACGAGAAATTGATTTGCACTATTCCAATTATTGAATTCTACACCAATTTTGTTTCTACCCCTGTTTTTTATTCTGATAATATTCTCTAACTTCAGATCAAAAATTTCTTTGGCAATACTAAGGTGGTTATATCTTCCTATATTCCCCGAGTTTTCAGTCGCCTCAATAATCACGACAAATGGACCTAAAGTTCTTTCTTTGTAGAGAACTACTTCTCTTTTTTCGTCTGTTTTTTCTTTTTTATCATTTACATTTGTATCCTTTTTTGTGACTCTACTGGTGGCCTTGAAGCTCTCTGACTTTCCAAATTTCGTATGATTTGTTCATTACTGTCACTATTGAATGAATTACTTGAATTTAATATTTTTTCTACCTCTGAATCATTGCTGTCCTCACTTAAATTTTCATCAAACATTCCCTTGTCTTTGAATTTATCCTTAAAACTTTTCTTGGGAGGAGGTGAACCCCCTCCCGTTTCCCTATCCATAATATTTTAATCAGATGAAATATTTTTTAAACAATCAATTAGGCAAAGAATGAAAAATAGAATAGAGTGTTAGCAAAAGGTTTCGCACACCTGGTTTCTATATCTCAGCTCTTGTCTTCACACTTGTATACTCTGCTCTCGCTTTCGATGTTTGCACTTCGACGCTCGATTTCAGAATCAGTAATATACGCTAGAATATATGCACACATTGAAACTAACGTAGGACTCTCTCATAACAGTCTGGTAATTCGCGGAATACAGCACTGGAGATAATGTTATTTACAGGATTTCGTTTCAGAGCCATCTATCTAATATTGAATAACTTACATTTTGTGAATTGATCAACGACATACGGATAAAAACTAGAACAGACGTGACCGGAGACTGGTGGGCTACTGCCATCTAGTGATGGTCTCCATTTGTGTCTGACGAAAAATACATGGGATTGACTAACTATCTTCTTTCTCTTTAAACAATGGTAAAACCATTGTATATAGACTAACCTAGTAGGACAACGTGTATGCATCAACTGTTGGATTCGATTTCCAGCGACATCTGCAGGAAACCTTAGATAAACTAATAAATTAATGACCCGTACAGTTGCGACCTCTTCTCAGTCTCCATTCGAACTGTGGTTATGAATCGTAATTGATGCAGAAACGGATTCAGGGATTTGATACTAGTTATGGAAATAGTTTTGAATCAACAAAAAAAAATATTCAATTTTAATCAATCGTAATCGGCGTAAATATTCTGGCATAGATTCAACTGTTCAAGGTGTCACGGTAAAATTATGCTTGTTGCATATATAACACTGATTGATCATTAAGTCAGGTTATATCTCAGGGATATATAATTGGCTGGGTAATTATATACTGCATAATATTTACAACATATTGTTAGCGGTGTATTACAACATGTAACGTGATATAAATTCGAGGAAACCCAATGCTCTCATTGCACTGATGGTTTCTTTATAATAAATAGTATTTTATTTTAAAATTTTCTATCGATAATAACTAGTATGGTAGTCGATTCTTGCATAGCAAACGTAGAAATAATAAAACGGGTTCATTTATTTATAGATCGGCCGGTCTATTTATACAATGAAAGATTTCATTTACTTTCACCTGTCCCGATGCGTGTAATCAAATCTTACAAGTTAAATTTGTCACACTTCTAGTTGTTCGATTAACGTGAAATTTGGCATAGTTCCCGTGACAATACAATAAGGAAATTTTGCTAGCGAAAAAACAAAATGGCGGCACCAATATATGGCGGTCGAGATTTGTGTACGTGGTCAGATCCGATTCAAAATTGTTATGAGGAGGTTTTCGGGGTGGAATTATGATTTTTTAAAATTCATATATTCCAGATGGCGACGTTTGTGATTATGGTCGATTCTATCAAAATGGTATGTGAGGTTTTGGGGTCGGAATTATGAGTATTTACAAAATTCAATGATGGCGACTTCAAGATGGCGGACGGATTATGGTGCGATTCTTATCAAAATTGGTATGTGAGGTTTTTTGGGGTCGGAGATTATGAATGTATTTACAAAATTCATGATGGCGACTTCAAGATGGCGGACGAGTTAATCTTTAGATGGTCTCCTCGTTGAAGAACTAGATAGCTCAAAACTTACAGAAAAAAGGCCTCATAGATGCTTTAACAAAAATGCATAGATTAAGGCGTACTTACTAAAAAGCACGGAATAAAATAATTATTAAAAAACCTTTTTAAAACACGCTGTAATTCAAATGCACTTGCACTAAAAAATAATTGCTTTGGATGTGTAACGTAGGTTATTCCGTGAGTTATTATAGATTCACAAGATTGTTGTTTTTGTATTCGAACTGAAAACTTTGCGCAATAAGCTCTTGAATCTATAAATCACGGAATAACCTACGTCGCACATCCAAAGCAATTATTTTTCACTTATTAGCACATATTAAAAGCTTTTTTATTAATTCTTTTATTTTTTTGTTTGACTTCTCTGTAACCAATAATTCAGTAACATAAGTCAAATGTCGACTTGAAATTTGATAAATTTTTATGGTTTGCGTAATGATATATATGACACTGTTAAATAAGAACAATTCAAGATTGCAGCTTCAAAATAGCAGAAGGGTTTGTTCATTCATGGTCATAATCGATTGAAAATTGATATAGAACGGCATTTGTCAAAACTCAGCAATTCAAGATGGAGGCTCTAACATGGTGGACGACTTTTGTTGTTGATGGTGTAGTTCTATTCAAAATTGGAATGGGGTTCGCAGATTATGATCAATTGTCAAAATTCAACAGTTGGCAATGGCGGAGGAGTTTTCTAATCGATAGTGTGATTCTAAACAAAATTGGATAATGAGAATTTTCAGTGTACGATATTATTAATTTCCTATTATTTGGGGTCGAGGATTGTGAATGTTTCTCAAAATTTGACAATTTGAGATGGCAGACAAGTTATTATGTGATTTACGGTGAAAAACTATATTCAAAATTGGAATCTGTAAATTCTTGGAGTCAGAGATTTTTTTTATTGAAATATATAGCCTACCCGAGAAGGGTCTGATTTGCTGTGATGCCTCAGGACAATACTATACTATAAATAAATTCACAATACAATAACTAATATAATCGGAATAAAATGTTATAATTTTTGTCATTTCCAGTTTTATATGCAACGTTTTGTCTAATAGGTATATTTCCAATGAAACCAGAAGTGCTAAAATATGACTAATATATCGAAACATTTCGTATGCTGTACAGCATGTACATCGAACTCACCAAATATCTTTAAACTGAAGGATTGAAAATGGGGTGCTAGAGAATCGGTTGACACCAGGTACACATTTTTCAAATGTCTGCATTGGTTTCACTGTACATCAGAGATAGCTTGAAATGAGTGAAAAAACAAGGGTTTCAAGGAAACATACATTTTATTTACATATATAGGTACACATATTTTATTCACATACAGTTTAAATGTACTAATTGTGCTGCAATATTGATAATTTGACATTTTTTGTTCCTTTGAGAGTTTTCATCGTATTAGAAATAGTTTTGCAATATTTGAATACTAATGTTCTTATCAATAATTCCAAAATATAGGATCTATGTTCGAGGCAGGATTCTTCAACATTTTTCCAATCTGGAAATTTTTCCTGCAAATGTTCATTTATAATTTTGTTCAAACGTTTCATAATTTTTCCAGTTAAAATTTTTGAGATATTGTCACTGAAGATATTCATACTAATTTTGGTGAAATTTTTCATTAAGTCAGTAGGAGTTTTGAGTGCATTTTCCTTATCCAAATCATAATTTTTATAGAAAATTAGTAATTCGTCGTTACTTTCAAGATTTTCACTTCCTTCAAGACATTCTCGACAACGGACACATTTAAATTTCATGAAACATTTTCTTATCAAATATTCTGCAAAATATGTGGAAGAACAGTTTTCTAAATTGAATTTCTCCAAGTTCAAATTGTAATTCAGGGAGACACTGGTACATGGATAATCTATCACCGCTGAAGTCATCTTCCTCCTTACACAATAAATCCTTGGAAACTTCAGTTCTATTATCTCCCATGTTTAAGATATTCTCATCATCATCAATATTCGTTCCTGAATTAGAATTAATTGCTGGCCTAATTAAATTAGTGACCAAATTCAATTTGAAGGCAGCTCGAAATGTCCTCACTGTGGGATTTCTATTGTAGCCCCCCTTTTGCCTATAAATAGAAAACTGGTTTTCAAGGGGATCTTGTATAAGCCTGCCCGTGAATAAAAATGTAAAACCATTCATTTTTTGATTTCCATAAAACATTTTAACAGCATTAATAGTTTGTAAGAAACCATTGAAACTTGAAGGTCTATATGGCTGATTTTTTTTATTTATTTTATATAAATTTTCTATTAAGTTATAGCCGGTATTTATTGCTTCCAACACTAAAGGATTTTTATCACTCAATGTCCGCTTGTATGGATTTGCATTTTTGAATGAATTGCTGTTCAGAGCATCAAACAAATTGTTTACTGTGTTTATAAAATAACAAGTGTTTTCCCCTGTTGTAGAAACAAGTTCTCCACTTCTGAGAGCCACTTTAATTGCAGTTGCTACACTATGACTGAACAGCTGAGCTGCTAATTTCACACTCATTTTTTCAAAAGCATTTGGGTTCATATGTTTATCAGTTAGTTTCAGTAGACACTTTCCTGTTTTACTACTATTATCGATAGCATAGACTTTCTTAATATCAGAAAATTGAATATATTTTCCATTATACACAAAATTATTGTTCAAGAAATTATTTCTCAACAAATGTGAAACACCATAAAATGCAAAATACTTCTTTTCATCCAAGAAGAAATAAGGCTTTTTGACTGTGACCCCCAAGTTACAGTAGAACTGTTGATTTACTTTAGAGACATCACAAACAACTCCAATTGGATTTAGGTTTGACATTTCTAATTTTTTTAAACTATCCAAAACTATGTCCGTTAATTCTTTGGCACTAACACCACCCTCAGAAACAAAATATGCAACTGGAATTTTCCTTGAAGAATAAATTCCTCGGATCATAACCACTAATGCTTGATTAGCGGAACTGATTTTCTTCCAAAAATTCCTAAATCGGCAAAACCCTCAATCATGTCCATTTTTTTATTGTAGTCCAATTTTCGTTTTAAGCTCATTTCATCAAACATAACTATACATAATCGTTCAGATGGCTTCATAGTTTTTGACTTCAAAGATATCTGGTTGAAAATCCTTTTGTTGAATCCTGGGAGACAATTGAAGTTTCCCAACCATTTTTGATAGTTGAAACAGCGGGAAGTATAATACTTTTCTGTCTGAGATATACATATGCTGACGGACTTTTGTAATATAATGATAATGCTGTCTTTTTCTCGGCAGATCTCCATGGAGAACGTACTTTATGTTTTAACTGCATATTTATTAAACATTTTGAAAATATTGTAGGAGAATCTTTAAAAATATTTTTTGCTGACAATTGTATTTTCATAATTTTTTTTTAGCACTGTTCAGCGTTTGTAAATTATTATTTTTCTTCCTCAGTTTTTCATTCTGTAATTTTAGTTTTACAATTTCTTCTTCAGCAGTCCGTTTCTTTTTTATTTCTCCTATTGGTAAGTTCTGAATTTCATTCAAATATTCGTCACTACTACTACTACTACTACTTCCAGTTACACTTTGTTCAAAAAGTCTCTTCCTAGGAGCTGGCCCATATGTTCTTGATGTGGATGCAAGTTGTAATAATGGACTATTCTCAGCTTCAACATTGGACTCAGCACTACTTGATTCAGATATATATTTGGCAGGTATGGCATCAGTTGGCAATCTCTTCAACATCACCTGTTCAATTGCAAAATGTTTGCTACATAAATATTTTCCCCTTAGGGCCCTGGGGCTCAAGTCCGCTAATCTTCCATTGCCTGAAATAAATATTTCAATGATTATAATATGAAATTAAATTGTGTTTTATTCTAAGATTGGAATTCCATTTATTGGAGGAAGAGATAATTTTTACGAGGAATTTACTACATTGAGGAAACTTTTTGTGATGTTCGAATAAATGACAGAAGGGCATTGGTAGTGTGTTAAATGTGTTAGTATAATTTGTAATGAGGACATTTTATTCAATGTCAAATTTCCTATTGAATGTAGTAATTAAAAAAAAAACACGAAAAAAGGATTTTTTTCTATAAGGAACAAAAATAATTCTAAGTTTACACACTCTTTTTTTGAAATCACTTCACATTACATGAAACAGAGTAAGATTCTTCATAAAATTGTTGCAGTTGTTTACCAGATCAGTTGTCAATAAAAAAATAATAAAAATTATGTTTTTTATCCAGTTCTGGTCATAATTTAAAAAATGTATCAAGTCCTGAGAGATTTTTGTTGAAATTTACAGTTGTCAAGGTATTAGAATAAAATATTCAATCAGATGTTTAGTTCAATTATAATATGGGTGACTTACGAAACACAAAATATTTACATAAAACATATGAAGAACTATTACAATTAAAGCAGCCACAAATTTTCTTACCAGTGAGGGTAAAGCCGCGTACAGACATGAATAAACTATTCGGTGTGACATAATTTTTACCTGTAACAGAACATCATCTTGTAACATCGAAAGACCTACAAGTGATGTATCGCTTAAGACTACTATGTGCCATCCAGACTTGATACTCGACGATGTACGATTCAGTGTTTTGTTCATGTCTGTACGCACCTTAAGAATTTGAGGCTGGCCATAAAATTATTTCATTTGAATAAAAAAATACGAGTTGTTTTTTATCATGAAAGTATATATATATATGTATATATATATATATATGTATATATATATATTATGTATATGTATATGTATATGTATATGTATATGTATATGTATATGTATATGTATATGTATATGTATATGTATATATATATATATATTATATATATATATATATATATATATATATATATATATATATATATATTGGGGTAAGCAGCAATGAAAAAGTGAACTCTTTAAGTTTTATCCAAGCTTTCGGAAATGTTTATTTCCATCATCAGGGAGAAACTTTGTTGAGGTTGGTTTCAATGATGTTAAACATATTCATCTGATATAGTGATACAAAAGAAAAAAACGTAGATAAAGGAATAAAACGAAGTTCAAAGTTAATACAACCACATTAGAATTGTTTGAAATTAAAAAATACAAATGTGTGCTCTATGTGGTGTGACAAGTGAAACTGACCTACACTTGTCACACCACATAGAGCACACATTACTATTTTTTTAATTTTAAACAATGCTAAAGTGGTTGTATTAACTTTGAACTTTGTTTTTTTTTTATAAATAAACACACAAAGTCGTCTCCACAGCGTTTAATTCCAATCGTTTGGTAACAAAGACCAATATTTTTACATTAATCTAAAAATCTTACACCTAGTTACATAGTTTTACCCCTTTTCTTCCACAACTTTTAAATAACAACTTTACTGTTTTACTGAACATGGACATTCATATGCCCGAAACATGTTTAATAAACATCATCAAGAGTTAGGACCTGATCCTTAACCTTGGACCAAAAAAAACCCCAATTTTTTGTCTTTGTTACCAAACGATTGGAATTAAAAGCTGTGGAGACAACTTTGTGTGTTTATTTATCAAAAATAAATCTTCCACTGTGAGAATGGACTACTTCCATCGTTTGAACTTTGTTTTATTCCAAGATCTAGGTTTTTTTCTTTTGTATCACTATTAGATGAATATGTTTAACATCATTGAAACCAACCTCAACAAAGTTTCTTCCTGATGATGGAAATAAACATTTCCGAAAGCTTGGATAAACGTTAAAGAGTTTACTTTTTCATTGCTGCTTACCCCAATATCCCTAGCATTGTACCTAACCAGTCAGCAAATACTTCCCACATATATATATATATATATATATATATATATATATATATATATATATATATATATATATATGTGTGAAAATATAGGCGAAGGAAGATTGTGGCAGTTCAGACAAATTTTTTAAATAAGAAAAAAAAAACATCTTCGAGCAGGAATCGAATCTGCGTCCTCTAGATCTCTAGTCTCACACTCTACCAACTGAGCCATCGAAGACACAAGGTTCCATCTGCGTTTCGAGATACTGCTTTTTCCTATAATTTAATGTTAGATGTTCAAATGGGTATTAAGAAGATTTCAAGCACTTGTCAGTGGCCATCAAGATCAATTTACCTTTCACCGTAACGTCACCATCGACGTGAGGGATGGAACCTGGTGTCTTTGATAGCTCAGTTGGTAGAGCGTAAGACGAGGGTTCAATTCCTGCTCGAAGATGGTTTTTCCCTTAATTCAAAAATTTGTTTAAAATGCTACAATCTTCATTATTTTTTCTTTATTTTTCCCGAATAAGGACCTTAGTTTATGTATTTTTTTATTCAATACTACGTTTCAACATTGTTTATGTCATCTTCAGGTACATTTAAAAAAATAATGAAACACATGTGAAGTTAAAAACATAATTCGTACATAACATAAAATATGAGTAAAATTCAAGGAAACATTCAAAACTTACAATATAATTTAACAGTAATTCTTCCATTATTTCGTGTTCATGTTTCATGATTGTTCATGTTTCACGTTATTGAATGTCTGAGATTGTTGGTATTGAGTTTGATTTATCTTTTATCGGTTTTTTTATTTTTCAAAAATACATAGAAGTATTTTTTTTAAATTGTTGGTTCACATTATTTTTAAGAATTTAACTGAGGATGAAATAAACAATGTTGAAACATAGTATTGAATAAAAAAATACATAGACTAATGCCCTTATTCCGAGAATATACCGAAAATAAACATATGTGGTCAAGAAATTAAGAAAATATATATATATAAATATACAGTGTCCGCCAAAAAGTATGTACCATATGGGAAAAAAGTTTATTATTGGAGTATTGGAAAAAATATTCTGGGAAAAAGTTTGTGCATGTCTGATTACCAAAAAATCGATTTTGACACATGTCACGTGATCGCTAGTATGGCGGGAAATTAAAAAAAATTGCTATGAAAGGGCGAAAAGTAGGGTAAGATGGCAAGATATCAAAAAAAGTTATTCGAAAAAGTTACTAAGAATTCAATTTTATTTACATGAACGAAGAGATAATTCGAAAAAATTGGAAATAGCAATTTTTAGATACGATAAATACTATTAGATACGAACCGACCTAACAGCAAGGGTTCTGACAAAATCCCATTTTTTAAATATAGTGCCCTCTGGTGAGGAGAAAATGAGAAAGTTCTGTCATTATAATTGAAATGCAAATGTTTCAGTTTGGTCAAGCTATTCATAAGAAAAAAAAATTGATATGTTAAGAGAGATGGAAAAATATTCAAAAAAAATTGCTATTTCCAATTTTTTTTAAATATCTTTTGAAACTTCATTCATGTGCATAAAATTGAATCCTAAGTAACTTTTTCGAATAACTGTTTTTGATATCTTGCCATATTATCCCACTTTTCGCCTTTTCATAGCAATTTTTTTCAATTTGCCGCCATACTAGCGATATCGTGACATGTGTCAAAATCGATTTTTAGGTAATCGGACATGCACAAACTTTTCCCCAGAATATTTTTTCCAATACTCCAATAATAAACTTTTTTCCCATATGGTACATACTTTTTGGCGGACACTGTATATATATATATATATATATATATATATATATATATATATATATATATATATATATATATACAAAAACCAAGTTACATATAAGTCCAAAAATTAGTGGCTGTTTTCAGACTGTCTGGATAAGAGATGAGCTTACCTGAATGTAGGATCCATTTTTCACATCTTTAGCATGATTCACAGGAAATCGGTACATCCTTATTGTTTCAACTACCTTCGCAGATAGTCCACACTTGTAGAACTGACACTTATTGCCAGACATCTGAAACAATAAATATTATTGAAAATGTATCTCAGTGGTCAAATATAGGATTCAATCCTGAAACTTAGCAGATTGAATGAAAGAGTAAACATGCATTGCCTGTTATATGCTGGTAATATATCACGAAAAAATTAAAAGGGGAGATCTGTATGAATATTTCGAAATCTCTATATATTGTTTGTGCCAAATTTTTGATGAAATATTGTTTGGTCTTATATATCCTTGGTGGCTAGAGGATAAAAATACAAAAATAATAAGTCTTCTTCCTCAAGTTATTAATTACATACTTCTGTTATGTATTACAAATCAATATTAATAAGTGTTTTATATTTTTATCCAAAAGTCTTTATGAGAATCACAACAAAGTGACTTAATTATTCAAAGATATGCTTTTCATTCATGCTAAATATATTATCTCGATATTACCAAGAATGAATCTCGTCATCATAATATCTTTTCACTAATAAAAAACAAGCTTTTTATATATAATAAATATACTCTACTTACGTTTAATATTGGGCTCAGTTTTCCACTTGCACAATTTCAAAAACTTCAAGAATTCAGAGATGATATATTGGAAATGGCGCTTAGCGATGTCGCTGAAGTTAGCTTCGGATTTAAATCTCATGCATGGATTTATATAGTCGACCATGTGAATAATGCTCATGAATTGATAATGTGTGAAAACGGCGATCGGAAAAAATGATTTTTCAACCACTTTCAGTAATCAACTTGAGGTATATATACCCATTTTGCATGGGGTATTTCTACCCCCCGGCTCGGTGATTATATTTTGAAAAGTAGATGGGATCGGATGAAAAATAACGTTTCGAGCAATAAATATACCTAATTACTTCATTCGCCACAAAAATAGCAATTCATGAAAATTAACCCTCAGGGTGATGGTTCCACCCCTAACATCTCCATATTTAGCAAATCAGACAAGATCAGGTAAAATATGGAGTGTCCCTAGATCAGGAGTATTACTACTGTCACTGCAAACGACACCTGCGACTCAATCGTCGGGAGGGTGGTTTTACCCCCAACTCCTCAGGTATAATAGTCTTAATATTTTGAAAAGTAGATGAGATCAGATGAAATACATTATCTCAGGCAACCAGTATCATCACCTTATGCAAAATCAGAATAGCGATTCATGGAAATTAGCAGTCAGGGTAGTGATTTCATCCCCAAATATCCTTTTGCAATACTCTCAATTATTGCAAAATGACGAATCAAATGAAATACGAA